>LFZO01000660.1:0-23344 GCA_001578225.1 Pseudocercospora musae
ACCTATTACTCGCTAGGGCGGTACGATTCTATACGCGTTTCCTTACGCTATCTAACTTACTAGCCTTAGTCCTATATTAGACGCTCTTATTAGTCGCATTCTATAGACTAATCCTACTATTTAAGAGGAGCTCAATTAGATCTTCGGATTAGATTACAAGGGTCTTAGGAACTATATTAAGGCGTAGAACTAGCGCGCCTATAATGCGGTTCGCGAAGCTCTAGCGGTTTA
Source organism: Pseudocercospora musae (assembly GCA_001578225.1). NCBI lineage: Eukaryota > Fungi > Ascomycota > Dothideomycetes > Mycosphaerellales > Mycosphaerellaceae > Pseudocercospora > Pseudocercospora musae. The sequence continues at coordinate 232 of LFZO01000660.1, forward strand.
AGCTAATCTCGAGTGCAAGATGTACGGCGATAAGAGCTACTATACTATAGGCAACCTCTCCTACTAACAAGAGGACGACGAGGTACTAGGCGAGAGCTATAGCAAGTACGAGCTTCGCTAAGCTACGTACTATAAGCTTGGATCGGCATAGTAATCGGTAAGCTATCGGAGAAAAGGGCGCTAGGATTAATGGCCCCTAGGGGGGCGATTAGGAAGCTACCTTAGGTAGTAACTAAAAGGCGTACCTATTTGTTTTCGGCATACCTATTTAATTCTTGCGTACATGTTCGCGGGGTTGTGTCTAGTTAGATACCTAGAAAGGGAGGGATATTGTCTAGCAACTAGGATATACCTATCTGCCTAGTTAGATAGGGGCCTCGACTAGTACATATAGCCCTCTTCCTACTAGGGGGAGACATTATTAACCTTCGTTTAGTATACATTACTAGTTACGTTTTATGTGCCTCTACTATAGGGCTCTAATTACTACTAACTGCCTCTATGGCTACTACGCTAGCTAGTCCGCCTAGTATGGCTTCCTATAGCCCGATAGGTCATGCTACCTATAGTCCCTTCCTATGCTGCCTAGTCCTTGGGTTTGTATAGGTTTGGGTTCTACTCATTAATAGTAACCCTAAGCGTATATAGGACGATTACTTTAACTCGCTTACTAAGTAATATACTATCGAATAGTAGACTTATAAAGATATTATACTTAATATATTCGGCAATCCGATCCTACGATAGTAATACGCTTAAGAATAATATATATATATACTAAGTAGTAAGCTAATAAAATAGGACGAGCCTTTAAGACCCGGCTAAAGGCTATTAAAGACGATCTACCTACTAAGACTAATACTATTTAGATCTCCGAGCTTAGACCTAAGCTTCGATAGGGCCTAATACTTAAATTAGACTACTAACGAGTATAGGAGTAAGGCTTGGATTATATAAACTTTATACTTAAGGTCGATATTACTAAGTAAGCTATTAAGTAATAAGTATTACTAGATACGAAGATCTATAAGACTAAGCTACTAGCTAATAGCGGTTACCGCGGTAACCGTAGACGAGGAGGTAACCAAGGCCGTTCTAATAATACTAATAATACTAATAGTAATAATAATAATTAGTAACGCGGCTATAGGCGTAGTCGCTATCGAGGTAGTAATTCCTAGTATAGTAGAGGTCGCGGTAGAGGTAACTAGCTATATAATACCGATCGACTAAGTAATAAAGATAATAAGCTACTAGCCGGGTATAAATGCTTTAATTATAATAGTACTAGTTACCTTCTTTCTAACTACAATAAAGCTAAGGACTAAGTACGTATCGATCGTACTACCGCTAAATATAGGAAGAAGACCTAGGATACTAATTCTACCCCTATTATAGGCTCTTCTAATTAGTCGAAAAAAAGAATAAGTACTATACTAACTATTAGCCTAGTATAGCGTATATTACAATTACGGGCCTAGTTAGCCTATCTAGAGTCGAAATAGGCCAAGAAGGGCTAGGGCGACCCGTCTTGGCCTATAGGCATATATCTTCCCTCTAGATACCTCCCTTCCCTTTCTTCCTTAGTAATTCGAGTAGTTCTAATCGAGTACTATATACTACGTATTATATACCTCCTTTATATACGAATTGCTCTCCTAAAGCGTACTACGTAGTACTTAAAATAGTATAGAAGAAAGCAAAGGCCTCGGTATCTAACCCGGTTAGCTAGGAAAACAACTAGGAAAACCTTCCTAATACCGAATAGGACAATAATTCCTCTATCCCGGCTAATAACTCGCTAGGGGATACTATCGATAACGATAAGAGGTAGGGCGGCGCCGAAGAGGACCTTAACGACGAGGTCCTAGTAGCCTAGCTCTAGTACAAGGAAGAATAGGCTAAATAGGCTAAACAATGCCTCGAATTGGTCCGTCTTAAGAAAAGAATAGCCGATATAGCTTAGGAAGCCTCCCTCCTTATGGATTAAGGGGATACTTAACTAAGCGTAGCCCCCGCTATACTACCCTCTATGCCTACGAGATCGGCTATCCCTAAGGTAAGGAACCTCTATATATTCGAGGGCAAGGGGCGTATAGACTACGACTAATAGGTTACCGACTACGACCGTATCTTTAGGTAGGCCCCTTATATCTATTCTATAGAGGAAATAAAGGTAGACCTAGTCGAGGAATAGATAGAGAGGAAGTAGTAGGTTAAATAGAAGCGTTATACCGCGTATTCGGACCTAGAGGAGTATACCTAGGAAAGGATAAAGTAGGTAATACTAGACTCTATAGGGACGAAAGAAGAACGTCGCTAATTAGCCCTAGATAGGCTAAAGAGGACTAACTAGGGGAGCTATACCCTATCCGAGCTACTAGACTATATAAAGATCTAGTAGGATAAGGTCGAAGAGGATCGTTAGAACTATATAATATACGACTTTGTAGCGGCTATTAATAAGAAGATCCGCTACTATATCGAGGTAGGCTAGTAGCGCTTCTAGACCCTAATCGAGGTAGAAGAGGTAGCGAATGCCTACTACTACTCGCTAGAGAACGAGCGTAGATCCTATAGAGATAAAGACTATAACAAGAAGCGCGGCCGCTCCGACTCGGATAATAGTACTACCGGCTCGGCTTTAGACAAGCTACCTAGGAGCTCGGGAGGCTATAGCCGAGGTAGGAAGGGCCGAAGCTCCCTATAGAGGCGCTAGAACGCCCCTAATAGGCCTAAGAAGGACAAAGAAGTCCCCTAGTACTAGTACTATAGCGAGATAGGCTATAAGAGGCTCTAATGCCCTATCTATAATCTAGAATCGGGAAAAGACAAATCCGTCTAGTAGCCCTCCTAGCTACGGCGGGCTAGGTTATTTATACTAAGGAATAAAGGAAGAGCGTAGAGCCTAGTAGACCAAGACGGGTTAACCGGGACTAGTTCTAGTTAATCTAGCTAGATATTAAGCTATAATAGGGCGAGAACTCCTATATACTTAGAGGGCTTATCGATTATAGCTCTTAGGCTAATATCTTAGATAGTATAGTAGCTAAAGAGGCTAGCCTTACCCTAAGTAATATAGACGCCGAGTAGTATAAGACCCTTAATAGCTAGTCGCTAGCTATAAGTAGTAAATACTATATAACCTACGAAGTATCGGATACGAGTAGTTAGTAGTAAGGCTATATAGACAATTTCGCTATCGGAAGGATCTATAGCTTCGATATCGTACTAGGGATATCCTAGTTAGAACGATAGAACCCTTCGATCGACCCCGTAGCTAAAACGGCTATCTAGAGAAGAAAGGGGGCTCGTAGGTAGCGCGCCTACGCCCTATCGGGCCCTTCCGACTTCTTAAGGATTATATTAGATAGGAATACGCGTCTCTTCGTAATATCGATAGCTAAGACGGACCGAGATAATCCGAATAGCCTTCTACTAGAGTACGAATACCTCTATAGGATATTCGAGGAAGGAGACGCGTCCCTACTTCCTAATTACGGCCTATATAAGTTGTCTATTAACCTAATAGAGGGCAAGATCCCTCCTTATAACCCGCTATATAACCTCTTAGAGACTAAGTTAGTAGTCTTAAGGAAATACCTCGATAAATATCTCGAGAAGGGCTAGATCCGTCTATTAAAGTCCCTAGCGGATACAGGCATCCTCTTTACTAAGAAGAAGGATAGTAGCCTACGACTATACGTCAACTACTAGGACTTAAACGCTATTATAGTAAAGGATCGGTACCTATTACCCCTTATATAGGAGTCCTTAGACCGTCTCGCGAATGCCTAGGTCTTTACGAAGCTCGATATCCGAGATACCTACTATAGGATCCGTATTAAGTAGGGGAACGAGTAGAAGACTACTTTCTATACGAGATATAGGTACTTCGAGTATACTATAATACTATTCGGGCTTACGAACGCCCTAGCGGTATTCTAGAGCTATATCCTTAGTACCTTATCGGACCTAGTAGATACGATCTATATCGTCTACCTAGATAATATCCTAATATACTTCTAAAACCTAGAGGAATATATCCGATACGTTACTACTATCCTCGAGAGGCTCTAACGCTATAAGCTATATACGAAGCTTAGTAAGTACGAGTTTAATAGGGACCGGATTGGGTTCCTTAGCTACATAATTATCCTAAATAGGGTCGAGATAGAGCTAGAAAGGATCGTAACGGTTAAAGAGTAGCCTAAGCCAAGGAGCGTAAGGGATATACGTATCTTTATTAGGTTCGCTAACTACTACTAGCGTTTTATTAGGCACTTCTCTAGGATAGTAGCTCCGCTAAACCGCTTAACGGAGTAGGGGCCTAATATAGCTAGGAATAGGCGAAGGCAATATAAGGAAGAGTCGTAGCGGCTTACCCTAGACTAAGAAGCGAAGTTAGTATTTAAACGGCTTAAGGAGGCGTTCTATACGGCCCTAGTCCTAAAGTACTTCGATCTATTCTAACTAATTAGGGTCGAAACGGACGCCTCGACCTATACTATATCGGACGTTATAATATAATAGTATAAGTATAATGGTAAGACGTACTAGTTCCTAGTAGCCTTCTTCTTATAGAAGATAAATAGCGCGGAAAGAAACTACAATACCTACGATAGCGAGATACTAGGAATAGTCGAGTACTTTAAGTACTAGAGGTACTACTTAGAGGGCGCGTAGTACTAAGTAGAGGTTATTACGGACTATAATAACCTTGGATGGTTTATAATAACTAAGGAGCTTACGAGGCGCTAGGTTCGCTAGGCCGAGTAGCTCTCTATCTTCGACTTCTATATCTTATACTATCTAGGAAGGGAAAACGGGATAGCTAATAGGGCTAGTAGGCGCCCTAACTATATAGACGTAGACTACTCTAGTCGCTAGGTAAGCGAAGAGGACTTACGTACTCCCCTCGAGAGGTTATAGAGGCAACTCGTAGGCGAGGAGCCCTAAGATAGATCGATAAGGATCGCCTTAGTACGAGGGAGACCGGACGGGGGCGGTAGACCCTTCGTCTACCTCGCTAGTATAGCTAAGATTAGGGAGATACAAAATAGCCTCGCGAATACTATTCGGGTAGTACTAGGTACCGACGCTAAGGCGATTAGAATTAGGAAGGCCCTCTAGGATAGAGACGAGTTACAATAGCTATAGCTAGTATAGTAGAAGGAATCCTAGGGATTCCTCTTCTACTAGGATACGATATACGTACTAGTAGGCCTACTTCGCCTAGAAACCCTCTAGCTCTACTACGACGACCCTATATCGGGGTACTTTAGGTTCGAAAGGATCCTATAACTAGTACGGAGAGGGTACTACTAGCCTAAAGTTAGGTACTACGTTAAGGATTATACGCGTAGCTATAAGGCGTATATCCGAGTAAAGCCTTAGAGGTACCTATCCTATAGGGTACTATACGCTAAGAAACCTTCTAAGGCGCTATAGGAGGATCTAATACTCGACTTCGTTACCGATCTACCTCCGAGTACTATTCTAGGCTAGGCCTACGATAGCGTCCTCGTTATAGTAGATAGGTACTCCAAAATGGCCTATTATGTCCTATACTAGAAGGAAATCATCGCTAAAGGACTAGTAGACGTCTTCTTAAGAGAGGTAGTCCGTCTATATAGTATCCTATAGTCTATTACGTCCGATCGGGGACCGATCCTTACGTCTAAGTTCTAGAGTAGCCTCTACTACTATATAGGGGTCTATAGGGGCCTTAGTACTACCTACTATCCCTAGACTAATAGTTAAACCGAGCGCTAGAACTAGACGATAGAGCAATACCTACGTATTTACTATAACTTCGAATAGGACGACTAGGTACGCCTCCTAAGCCTAGCCGAGTTTGCCTATAACGATAGTTAGTATACGGTAATAGGGGTAACGCCCTTCTAGACGTATAACGTCCGGGATCCGCTCTATACTAGGTAGCCCGAAATGCCCTAGGTAAAGAGAAAGGCGCCTCGAGCTAAGGCGCTTATAGCTAGAGTAAAGGATATTTAGGACGGCCTAAAGGTTCGGCTAGAGAAGGCGAAGGAATACTAGGCCTAATAGTACGACAAAGGACGGAAGCCTAGGACCTACGCTATCGGCGACTAGGTATACCTTAACGCAAGGTTCCTCGATATAGTCCGCTAGTCGAAGAAGCTAGACTATAAGTACGTAGGGCCCTTCTAAGTATAGAAGGTAGTTAACGATACGGCGTACCGCCTCGAGCTACCTAAGGGCTTTAATATATACCCTACGTTCTACGTATTCCTCCTCGAGGACTATCTCGAGCCGGAAGTAATCTAAAGGGATTAGGAGGATCCCCCTAAGGTATAGGCAACCGACCTAGATATATATAAGGTCGAAAGGATTATCTAGAAGGAAAGGGGGCCCGATAGGAAGTAGGAATACCTTGTATCCTAGAAGGGATATAGAGAGGAGGAAAATATCTAGGAACCGGTAGAATACCTAAGTAAGGCGGCCCTTAAGGCGTTCGCTAGGCGAATAGAGGATCGAAAGAGGCCCCGAAGGAACGTAAGTACGAGGTAGTACCCGTCCCTTACGCAAACGGATAGTATTCCGCTATAGGGTAGTAATATAGTATAGATAGGAGCCCTTCCGGTACTAAATAAACTCTCCTCTCCTACTATAGGCTAGTATCCTTAATATTTAGTAATACGTATCTAAGTAAGGCGTAATAGGCGCAAAGACGGGCCTAGATAGAGTAAAGAGAGGTAATACGGATAAACCCAAGGGAACTTAGCCCTAGTTAAACTACATTTAGGTATATCTAGCTAACTCCTCGCTCAAGGGGCGCGAATGGCCTAAAACGGGCTAACTAGGGGTAACTAGAACTACTAACCTAAAACTCGACTCGTACTAAGTAAGTATATAGGTCCTCTTAATCCAAAAGGGCTCTACTAAATCCCGAAAGAAATCTCATCGACCTATCGGTCCCGAAAGACCTTCCGAAGGGTTACGAACTCCCTAGATAGGTCGTTAGGAGTCGGCGACTCCTTTACTAGCTCTACGAGGGAGGTACGGGCCTTACTAGTAGGTATACGATCTAAACTACGCTAAAACGTATTAACTTAATCCGCGTATAGCTAAAGGTAGGCGCTTAGGCCCTTCGCGACCTCCTTCTAATCTCTCTCGAGCCTCTTTATCTTCTTTTAAGACGATACGTAGCTATTTCTAATATACTTACGCTTCTTAACGGGAGTCTAGTCGAATAGGGTTAGTAAGGGCTAAAAGGGGTTAAAGGGATCTATATATACCCTAGTAGCGATATTACGCTCTATCTCTTCTTTTATTACGGTATCGCGGTCCTTCTAAGGGCCTAAGGAAGGTTAGCTAAGGTAAACTAGGGAAAGGAGGATCGAAACGGACTAGATATATTAAATTCGGCCTTACCTATATAGGTATAAAGATTGCCGGTACCTTCGAAACGTAGATACTTCCTAGAGGGCTCTAATTAGCGTAACCCGACTCTATATAGGGCAATACGTACTTCTTAACCTTCTCGTAGACCGATATATAGGCTTAGTAGGCCTCTTTAGCCTTCTTCGCGTTAGTCGGATTATCTAGGGCCTCCTAGTACAATGCGTTAGCCGCCTTAATAGTAGACTCGTATTCTACGGGAATCTAGACGCTAGTTAGCCCTATCTAACCTATCTTAGACTAAAACGACTTACTTAGAAGTAGCCTAAGCTACGAGAGGTATACTTTAGATAGTCGAAGTATTAAGTCTCGTTAGTAAGGTCCTCCTTATAGTTAGACGAGTTAATTTAAAGGCATATAGCCTTAAGAAGGCTAATATGGCTACCGCCGGTATAGCCCTATATAATATTAGTACAATTAAGGTACGGATTATCGTTAAACTTTATACGGGACGCTATCGGGCCGAGACGGGCCGAAAAGGCTTAGAATAATATAGAGGCTACTAACGATAACTAAAATAGGGGCTACTAATAGAGAAATAGGGCTACTATACCAAGTTAGCCTAAATTGCCTTAAGAGGGGTCGATAGAGGCTTACTTCCCCCGGCGTTAGGTATAGGAGTAGGGGAGCGGTAGTAATAGAATATATACCTAGGGATATATATTGTAAAAGGGAATAAATTAAATAGACTTAGATAGCTTAAATCTACGCGGCTAACGTAGCGATAGCGTTATTACTACCTAAGTAAGCTTTGCGAACAATAGTAAGTATCCTTTATATATAATAAGAGGCTATAAGTAAAGTTTTCTATTCTAGGCCTCTAGGACGTAGGCCTATAGAGGGGGGAGGCAATATTACAATTATAGGCCTAGTTAGCCTATCTAGAGTCGAAATAGGCCAAGAAGGGCCGAGGCGACCTATCTTGGCCTATAGGCATATATCTTCCCTCTAGATACCTCCCTTTCCTTTCTTCCTTAGTAATTCGAGTAGTTCTAATCGAGTACTATATACTACGTATTATATACCTCCTTTATAGCGTAAGACTATTAATATTATACTAGTAATTACTTACGACTATCTCCTATACGATATATATAATACTAACTATAAGGCTAAAGTTATACTAGACCTAGGTAACTTAGTTAGTACCCTTATCGATTATCGTACTATAAAGTATCTAGACCTCTAATAATTGCTCTATACCAATATACTAACCCTTACTTAATTTAACGAAGCTTAGTACGAGACCTATAGTACCTATTATATATATATAGTCCTAAAGGACAATCTCGGTAATAAACGACTACTAGACTTTACTACCTACGTAGTCGATATAGACGACCTATATTGTAGAGCTACTATTATTATCGGTAACCCTATCTTAAAGTAGTATACTATTACTATAGACCTAGGTAACTAGTAATAGCGCTTCGGTATTACTACGAAGGAAGATATTAAATATATTAATATTAACGAATATCCTAATAATACTAAAGTACTATTTATAGATAAGCTTATATCTAATAACCCTAGTAATCCTTCCGATACTACTACCGATCTACTCGAAGGAGATAATAAGCCTATACTACCTAATAGTATTAAACCTAAGTAGCTTGCCTATATTCTATAACCGATCCGCGATATATATATTAAAGTATTTAAGTATTACCTAGTATCGATATTACTACTATTTAAAGAGACGGACTATAAGATTAAAGTTATCGAAGATAAGGAGATACCGTTTAGGCTACTTTACAATCTTAGTAAGCGAGAGCTTACTATATTACGTAAGTACCTAGATAAGAACCTTACTAATAGACGGATATAATATAGTAATAGCCCTATAGGTATACCTATCCTATTCGTCCTAAAGAAGAATAGTAGCTTATACCTATATATTAACTATCGAGGGCTTAATACTATTACCGTTAAGAACCGATACCCGCTTCCGTTAATTAATAAGATACTAGACTAGTTGTCTAGTACCTACTTTTATACTATACTAGACTTAAAGGACGCCTATTACTATATCCGTATCTATAAGGGTAACGAGTAGAAGACTATATTCCGTATCTACTATAGTTACTTCGAATACCTAGTTATATCGTTTAGACTAGCTAATACCCCTACTATATTCTAATCTTATATTAACTAGGCTCTATCTAGTCTACTAGATTACCTCTACGTAGTCTATCTAGATAATATACTAATCTATACGTATTCGCTAGATATTATAGACTATTAGATAGTAGTATATAAGGTCCTCGATCGCTTACGAATATATAGCTTATACTATAAGCCTTCTAAGTATACCTTCGTAGTAAAAGAAGTATCCTTCCTAGGTTTTATTATATTAACTAATAGCGTTAAAGTAGATCCCGATCGTATTAAATCTATAACTAAATAGCTAATCCCTACGACTATTAAGGAACTCTAGTCGTTCCTAGGCTTTACTAACTTCTACCGACGGTTTATTAAAGGCTACGTACGGCTTAAATCGCCGCTTACTAATCTTACAAAGACTAAGTCTAACCCTTCTAGAATACTTAAGTAGACCGATAAGATATAAGCTATCTTTTATACCCTAAAGTAACGCTTTACTAATATACCGCTACTTTATTACTTCGTACCTAATAAGCTAATTCGTATTAAAACTAATGCTTTATAGTTTACTATATCCGCTATTATGTCGCAATAGTCTACTACTAATAACTACTAGTACCTAGTTACCTTCTTCTTACGTAAGATACTCGATACCGAGATCTAATATAAGACGTACAAGTAAGAGTTATTAGTAATCGTAGAAGTATTTAAGTACTAGCGGTATTATCTCGATAGCGTATAGTATACGATATAAGTATATACCGATTATAATAACCTCCGTAGTATTACGAAGGTTACGAGCATTATAGGTAGATAGGTACGATAGGCTATCTACCTCGCTAGGTTTAACTTTAACGTATTATATCGGCTAGGAGTTAGTAACCCTACTAATAGCCTATCGAGGTAGCCTAATTATAGTAGCGAGACCTAGTCTATTAATATATTGTTTGCTACCCTATAGTATAAGATTACTATAGATATTACTATATAGTAATAGTAGGATAAGTAGACTTCTAGAACCTATACCGATAAGGGATAGAAAGCTATCCTTATCGTACTTCTAGTACGCGTTAAGAAGGACGTCGATCGCTCGAGTTATAATAACTCTATAGTAGACATTACTATTTATAGCGATAGTACTATTAAAGATAATATAGATAATCCGGCTACTAGCGCTATTAGATATATATAGTATATACTACGCAAGATAGCGAGGATACTATTAAGCGAACTTATATAAGGTAATAGTTAATCGTTTATAACTAAGCTATTATATACTTAGTAGAGGGACGCCTTTACTATCGAGCTTATTAATAAGCTTACGAGTAGAAGGAAGACAAGATCTAGTAAGAGTTAGTCGGTCGATACCGATAGGTATCTATAATATAAAGATAGGCTCTATATTCCTATCGAGTATTCGATCCGATAAGAGATTATTAAGCGATACTACGATAGTAAGCTTACCGGATACTATAGTATAGAGAGGTCGTATAAGCTACTATTACGTAAATACTACTAGCTAAATAGTATACGGGATATAAAGGAATATATTAATATATATAATATTTATTAGCGTAATAAAGCGCCGAGATACCTACCTTATAGTAAGTTATCCTTACTTCCTATTCTAAGTAAACTATTTATAGAGCTTATATTAGACTTTATTATAGGCCTTCTACCTACTAAGCGTAGAGGTAGTAAGGATATCTTCGATACCGTATTAGTTATTATTAACTACTTTACTAAGTATATATAATATATACCTATATATAAGGATTAGATAGCTATCGATATAGTAGAAGCGCTATAGAACGATATCTTCTATCCTTATTAGGATATACCTAAGGGTATAGTATTAGACTACGGATCGATACTAATATCTTACTATTAGAGTAAGATATACTTATAGCTAAGACTTAAACACCGTTTATTAACTACTTTCTATCTATAGACTAATAGTTAAATAGAGTAGTAGAATACTACGTTATAGTAGTATCTACGTAGCTATATTACTAATAATCTAGATAACTAGGTTAATCTACTTTTAGCCGCCGAATTTGTATATAATAATACTATATACTTATCTACTAAGGTATTACTATACTAGGTAATAATAGGTCGTAATCCTATAATACTATAGGATCTATTAATACTCGAGGGCGAGCGTAAGGAAAGGGAAGCCTATTAAGTACTAGAAATACTAGTAGTAATTAAACGCGTTTAAATAATACGCAATACGTATAAGAAGATAGCTAATAATTTAGTAAAAGCGTAAGTATATTAGAAGACATACTATAATAAATACTATATACCGATAATATTTAAGTAAGGCGATATAGTTATACTAAATACGAAGAACCTACGTATACGTAAATACCTATTACTAGATAGTAAGTTATACCTAAAGCTTATACCGAGATATATTAGTCTATTCCGTATACGAGAAGTTAAAGGTAGTACTATATAAGTATATTAATTATAGCTACCGCTAGCCTATATAATCTATAATATCTTCTATATATTCCTTCTTAAGCTATACTACCTTCGTAAGGACGATAAAGTATCTATTAAGACTAAGGAAGTACTAGATAGTAGTAAAGAGATATAGTAGATTAAGTATATTCTAAAGGATAGAACGAAGGATAGATAGAAGGAATACTTATTACGCTAATAAGGGTATTTACCTAAATAGGACTTATAGGAGAGTAAGAAGTTCTTTAAGAATATAAGCGAGTTATTAGATAAGTATTAGACTACTAAGAAGGATAAGAAGAAGGCTAGAAGAGCTATATAAGATATTACTATTCTACTATTAACTTCTTCTAAATAATAATAGTCGAGTCTTTAAGTAAATTAGCTATTGCCGCCGCCGAGTAGACGTAACTTTATTAGCGCCTAGATAATAAGACCTATACTATATCGACGAGCTCGAAGAGACGATCCTAACGGTATATATATCGTTCTTTAGGGTTAGTAATCCTACTAGGGTTAGGGTTAGGGTTAGGGTTACTAACCCTAAGCCCGATTGCAAAGTTGTTCTAAATAGCCTATTTCCTTAAGATCTTCTATTATCTTCCTAAGGGTTATATAACCCTAGTATAACCCTAGTAACCCTAAGGGTTATTACTATAGTAACCATATTATTCGTAAAAGTCCTTCTCTTTAGGCTTCTAATTCTATAGATAGGTCTATATTCTACCGCTATAGTAACGATAAGTAAATAAATAAATAAATAAATAAGTAAATAAATAAATAAATAAGCGCTACTTATAAGACCTAAGAACCTAGAATATAGCGTATAAGTATACTACCTACTAACCGCCTATCGACTATTACGTACTAACCGCCTATTGACTATTACCTTACTATAAGATATTACTTTCTATCTCTTTAATACCTTAATAATACTACGATAACGTCGAATATATAGTAACGAGAATATCTTTAAATATAACGCGTTTAACGAGATCGGAGAAGGTAGGGCTAGTAGAGCGAAGGAGATTAGTAATAACGATATTATTATTAATTATAATAGTACGTTAAAGAATATATCGGCGTTATACTAAGTATTACTAGCTAATAAAGAAATTAAGGCCTATATAGAAGAAGAAGTAAAGTCGGCGTTAAGATAGCTAAACCTCGCTACTATCGATAGCTATTAATATTACTTATTATTACTATAATACGCGTAACCTTATATATCTACGTATATACCCTTTAGTATTCCGTAATAGTATACTACTATCTTCTATCTTCTATACTATATCTACTAACGATACTACTATCTAGTAAAAAGATAAGGCTAAGTATATATAGTACTAACTAAGGATAAAAAGGAATATAATAGATATTACTAGAGTAAAACTATAGACCTAAGCTACGTAGGGCCTATACTACGGATAAGAGGTTACTCCTTAGTATTAATCCTAATATCTATATCCGAAGATATAGCTACTCGACTTATAATAGGCTATCTCTATAGAAACTAGACGAACTACGTTTTTTAGTTAATAGAAGGCTAACTAACCTAGTAGATTATAATAGCTACGAAACCAAGTCTCTTAATAGCTAACTAACCTAGCTACTTTAGGTATAGCTACAAATCCCGAGAATTTACTTAGAAGACTTACTTTAAATCCGATATTCCCTACTATAGGATAAAGGGCTCCTATAACCCGGCTAGCGAGGCTCCTAGTATTATTCTATCTAATAGCGGAATAAGTAAGCGCTAAGTATTACTTAAAGTAGAGGAAGAGCTATAATACCTCTTACGTTCGCCTATTATAGTAGATAGAACGCGCTCGTATTATAAAGGCTTCTTATTAGTTACTAGCTTCGAGTTTTTATAGTAATATATTACTTAACTTACTATCTATAGTAATAGTATAGTAGGGACATTATCGTATAGTCGTTAGAGGTAAAGTTTAGATATATAATATTATTTAATAATTGCGGATTTAATCTAGCGTAGATTAAACAACTTATTATATACGCTAAGTTAGTAGCGATTAGTAATAATAGGAGTCGAGGGATATACCGAATAGGCTACGAGGGCGCGGCCTTTAGAAGGGAAGCCTATATTAGCTATATATAATTAATATATAATCGGCTCGAGTAAAGCTAGGGTCTAGGTACCTTAGGTAGGGCTTAGCGCTAGCCTAACTTCCTAATCTTCCTCCCTCTCCTCTTAGACCTCTATCGAATACTATATTTATTTACTAACTACTATCTATCTACTTACATAACCCGTATTATAAGTAGTTAGAATAGTATAGTAATATAAGAATTTACTACTACTATATAACCTATACTACTAGAAATTAGATTTCTTATATTAGTTTCTATACTTAGGTATTCTTTATAGGCTACCTTATATACGGTATAAGGAGTAGTTTATATTAGATACCTAGCCTTTAGAACTAGTATTAGTATCCCTAGAATAAAAGCTAGGACCTAGAAGGCAAATCTAGAGCTATACTCCTCTAGGGACTATAGGCTATAGGATATACTAAGTACTTTATCCTCTATATTCCCTTCTTCTTTAAATAGTTATTAAAACCTCCTTTTTAGTTATTTCTTCCTTCTCTTCGGAGTAATTAGTTCTAGATTACTACTCTAGTTCCTTATTACTAGAATAGATTTCCTCTCTAGAAAGGTTAGCCTATCGACTTAGTATTAGTTCTTATACTAGTTATAGCTATACTAGGCTCGATAGGTAGTCTAGATAGTTTTCTAAATAGCTAGTCGTCTTAGAGCTAGAGTCCTTTTATCTAGGCGCCTTAAATTACCTTCCTAGATAGTACTATAGATAGAAGAGATTTAGCTCTATTAATAACGATAATAATATCGTTACTTCTAGATTCGTAGCTAGTACTATATATAGATACTAATTAATTTCAAAAACATATCTAACTCCTAGGCTAAGGCGCTAGCGCCTACGAGCGTAGGAGATACGAATATACCTCTCTAGAAACAATATCGCGATAGTAGACCTAAGGAAAGGTAGAAGGAGAAAGGGATCTAGCCTCTACCTTAAAGCTAGACTAAAGGCTAACTAATACCTAAATCGGGCCCTAAAGGCCCGAAAGAATAGCCTAACTAGCTAAAAACGAATAGAAATATCTAAAAGAATCTACAAACCCTAATAGACGATATCTAAAAGGTACTAGATACTTCCTAGACCCTAGACTTCCTATTCCTCCTCTCCCTCCTCTAGTAGGCCTAGACCTAGCTCCTATACTAATTAAAAGACGCTAATACTATAAATACCCTCTAAACCTATCTATAGAATCTCTAAACTACTACGAAAATACCCGAACCGAGAATATAGATATAGACTACCTCCTAAGGCTAGCTAGCTATACTAAGTATATAGAGAATCCCCCTTAAAAGTTATATAATTATAATAAGGGTAAGCTAGAAGGAAGAGTAAGAAAAGATAAAAGGCCTTACTAACTAGAAAATACTCTAGGGACTAAAAGACCTAGAGGTAATTACTATTAAGAAACTCGAGAGCGGCGACCTACGAGTATTTATAGTATCTAAACCCGCTAAAGACAAGTTAATAAATAAACTAGAGTAGATATAGAAGGCGCTCCCTAGCGCTACGGTAGAGGCCCTAATATACTAGGTACTAGTCTATAGCTTTAGGGCCGTAGGATTCAACCCTAAAGATCCTAGCTATATCTATAAGATCTAGGAAGAGAACGGAAGACTCTATCCGAATCTTAAGATATCCTAAGTAGCCTAGCTTAAAAGCCGAAAGGTTATAGAAGGGAAGACATACTCCTCTATTATCCTAAATATATAAAGCTTAGCCTAAGTAAAGGAAATTATACAAAAAGGCCTCGTATCTCTAGGTACCCTTCTTACTATAGAAGAATTCGATCCGAAGTAGAGATCTATATAATACCTAAAGTATAGGCAATTTAGATATATAGTAAAGTACTATAGAGCCGAATAGGTATACGGGAAATACGTAGGACTATATAGAACCGACGAATACTAAGGAACGATAAGGAAATATAGTAACTACTAAGGTACCTATATAGTATAGTTAGTATTATATAAAGTAAAATAAGTAGCTATTGTAAAAGTAAGGGCTTTTAGAGACTAAGTAACTAAGAGCTAGAACTACCTTACCTACTATAAAGACCTAAAGGACCTAGAAGGGTAGATAACTATTAGATTTAAGAGAAAAGTTAGAAGTATAAGCCTAGATATAGATATAGACGAAAGGTTAAGGAGACTACTAGGGAGACTAATAGGTATAAGCTCTATCGCCCTAGTAGGAAGATTATAGAATACTAAGATCTTATTACTATTCCCCCTAGCTAAAGACTAAGAAGGGTAACTAGAACAAAACTAGGGCTAGGAAGTAATAGAAGATATATAGGTATACTAGGGCGCCTAAAATAAACAATAGCTAGGGGAAGCTTACTATCCTATAGTACAATACTAACTATAGCGTAGACAAGATCCAAATCCTATTCCTCTAATAGCTAGATCCGAAAGAATACTAGGTAATAGCAATCTAGGAACTATAGATTAGCCTTAGTAACGGGAACATAGTAGTATACCTAGGATACTATACTATACTCCTAGAAGTAGTATACCTAAGGATTACTATATACGTATCTAAGGAAATTAGTATATAAATATAGAATACAAAAGAATACTTAGGGGATATAATTGCAATTCGCCTTCGTATAGGGGAAAGATAGGTTAATATCCTTAACTACTACAACCTATCTAGCCCTACTAGAGACTACGTACTAGGTACCCTCCTACTAATAGAGGAAGCAACCCGGGGAAAAGAGGGAGAGGAGATTATTCTACTAAGGGATTTTAACCTATACTACCCTAGATAGGGAGGAAACAACGCCTAGAACTAATATTAGATAGTAGATTACCTTATTACAATTATAGAGAAGGCCTACCTCGACCTACTACTAAAGCTAGGTACGATTATATAGGAAACTCCTAGGAGCTAATAGATACTAGACCTAGTATTTAGGACTATAGGAATCTAATAAAATATATAAGAATATAGAACAAGGATAGACCTAGAAATAGGATTAGACTATATACTAAAGAGTAGAACCCAAACCTATACAAACCCAAGGACTAGGCAGTATAGGAAGGAACTATAGGTAGCATGACCCATTAGGCTATAGGTAGCCATGCTAGGCGGACTAACCGTCGTAATAGTTATAGAGGTAGTTGGTAGTAATTAGAGCTCTATAGTAGAGGCACATGAAACGTAGCAAGCGATGTGTACTAAACGAAGGTTAATGATGTCTCCCCCTAGTAGGAAGAGGGCTATATGTACTAGTCGAGGCCCCTATCTAACTAGGTAGATAGGTATGTCCTAGTTACTAGACAATATCCCTCCCTTTCTAGGTATCTAACTAGACATAACCCCGCGAACATGTACGCAAGAATCAAATAGGTATACCGAAAACAAACAGGTATGCCTTTTAGTTACTACCTAAGGTAGCTTCCTAATCGCCCCCCTAGGGGCTATTAATCCTAGCGCCCTTTTCTCCGATAGCTTACCGATTGCTATACCGATCCAAGCTTATAGTACGTAGCTTAGCGAAGCTCGTACTTGCTATAGCTCTCGCCTAGTACCTCGTCGTCCTCTTGTCGGTAGGAGAGGTTGCCTACGGCATAGTAGCTCTTGTCGCTATATATCTTGCGCTCGAGATTAGCTTAAACCGCTAGAGCTTCGCGAACCGCATCGTAGGCGCACTAGTTCTACGCCTTAATATAGTTCCTAAGACCCTTGTAATCTAATCCGAAGATCTAATTAAGCTCCTCTCGAATAGTAGGATTAGTCTATAGAATGCGACTAACAAGAGCGTCTAATATAGGACTAAGGCTAGTAAGTTAGATAGCGTAAGGAAACGCGTATAGAATCGCACTACCCTAGCGAGTAATAGGTATAAGGTACCGGTAAGCCTCCGCGACCTAAGTAACGGTAAGATTGAATCCCTTAACCTTAGTTCCCTTAATGCGGTAGAAACCTAGATCTATGCGTATCCGAGTACCCGTACTAGTAACGTTGCCGTAAGGTAGATATAGTATACTAAACGAGATAGAGCCTTCTAATAGCGGCATCAAGATCTACTACGCAATCTTACTATTAGCTTAGTCGCTTATAGCCTTCAAATCCTTAGGCATAAGGTACTTCTCGGTTAGCTCTCCTACTTAGCCGCTCGGTAGTACAAGACTACGAGCCTTAAGCTTCTATATCTACGTAGCGAAAACCTCTAGATCGTGTATGTAATCGATATCTTAAGAGTAGGCGAGCTTATCCTCCGCTTCGAAGGATACTAATACGCGGATTCTATTAACGCTAATGCCTTCGACTAGTTCTAGAACATTGCTATTCAAGCGCATTGTCTCCGCTAGAGGCAAGTTGCTTTTCTTAGGTATATCGGATTCGTAATAGAACTTAGTAGGCTTTAGTACGGATATGATCTCGTATGCGTAATCAAGTCGAAGGGCGACTATAAGGAGCTATAGCGGCAGGTTCTATCGGACTAACTAGTTACTAATACTATAGATCTATAGGGGATTAATGCCCGTCTACTTCTCTAGCGGATAGCTACGAAGATACTAGTAATATATCGCAAACTCCGCGACCGTCTCCTACATTAGACTACTAGTCTTCCCCTTTAGGTTCTTAGCCTAATCAAAGACGTCGATGACTGCCGTACTACCCTACTTAGCTATTACTACCGTAATTCCCGCTTGCCTAAAGGCTCGAGCGACTACCTATAGAAACCGACCTAGCATAACCGGTACGATAGACTAGACCGGCGTAAAGGCGTATAAGCCGAGACGTACTACTATAGGTACTATAGTACTAGTAGTACTAGCGAAGTAGTAAGCCTTATTAGAGTTACGAAAGGCCTTAAACTCTTCCTCCGTATCGACGCTCTTACCAAGTAGAAAGAGCCGATTAGTAAGGTTATCCTTTACGTTAATTAGGTAGAGACTATAGAACTTAGCATAGACCTTTAGGTACTTAGCGTAGATATCCTCCGGCTCGTTAGGATTATATAGGTCCTTGAATTGCCGAGCCAAGTCGTAAATTATAGCAAAGGAGCTAACGTCCTTGCCCTTAACGCTTATAGTGTCTAGCTCGGCTATAAACCGACCGAACTAGCTACCCGTACAATCCGTATAGATATCCTTGATTTCTACCTTAAAGTCTATCTCTTTACCTCTACTATCGCTACCGGTAGACTTAGTATCTTTACTAGCCGCCGTAGCCTCGAGGCGTAGCGCTTCCTACCTATGTTCCTCTTCCTATTAACGAAGCTCGGCAATCTTGATAGCGTGCTCCTACTATAGGCAGGTTTACTAAGCGGTAGTATAGCGTAGTCTAGCGGCCTCTTACGCGGCTAGCTCTCGGGTAGCTACCTCGTCTACTACCTTCTATACTTCGGTCTAGTAACGGATTGCCTAGCGCTAGGACAGAGTAATGACTAGCGCTATGCGAGCTAGTCCCTCTATAATGAACCCCGAGCTACTAATACGGTACCCCTTGTTAGCTAATAGTTATACTACCTCCTAGCTCGCTAGGTTAATAGTAGCGATTTCCTTCTTATACTTCTTATAGTACTTCGAGTCGAAGTCGCTATTAGTAAAGGTAAGGCTTAGGTTCTACTAACCTGTCTTCTTAGGAGCGGATAGAACACGATAGACCATCGTCTTGCTAACAATCTTAGTACCTTGTCGGCGGTTCTTGTTCTTGTTAACAAAGGCGGCAATATTCTTAGCTCGCTCTACGCTATTATAGGCGAAATTAACTAGACTCTACGGGAGCGACGTTAGATTACCCTAGTACTCAAGGGTTACAGTTAGATAGTTAAGTCGATAGCGGATATTAACGCCCTATTCCTCGACAATAGTAAGCGATAGGTAGGCTTCTAAGAGCTCCTTACCCTCGAGAACTAGGTTCTTGAAGTCGACGGTCCTACTAAGCTTACGGCGGAGACCTGTTATGCCTATAGCAATAGTAACTAATAGGCTCTCGCTAGCCCTATCGAGGATGGCAAGTAGCTATCGAGTCGCCTCGATCTTTGCCTAGTAGTTAGCAATGCTTACTATAATCGCGAACGCGTCGGTAAGATTAGTAACCTAAGCAAGCTCGCTATTCTCTAGAACTATAAAGATCCTAAGCGAAGTAACGCTCTAGCCTAGCTAAACAATAGTAGTAGATTAACTAAACCGATAGGTAGTCGAAGAAGACGAAGCGGGTAGTACTAGGTCGGTAGGGACGAGTTCTTGTTCTTCTACTATGTTAGAAGGTTAGTTAATAGGGGAGATAGATGAGTAGGTACAAGCGCCCGTTAATAAGGGCTTTAGAATAAAGACTATAGGTAGCTATTTACTTGTAACCGCTAGCGCGTATATGTATAGGATTACTCGTAGGTTCGAGCAAGTTCATGTTTAAATAGTCGTGCGTATACGGGCACGTAGGCGGCCTATCCCGAAACCTTAGGAAGTAAAGTTTCACTTTTCTCGACGCTTCGTATATGTTCCTAGTTATAGTAGCGCTCTTATATCCTATCCGTCTAGCGGCGGCCTATGTTACTCTACTATTATAGGTCGCCTTGCGATCTAGCTTTTTAGGGAGTACCTTTAGCGAGATAGTATTAATAACCCCTAGGGGGTTTATTAGATCGCGCGATTCCCTCCCGATCCGTCGATCGTCCTATAGTTTCTATATAAAAGTAGTTCGTACTTCTTTTATATAGGTTACTCGAAACCCGGTCTACCTAGGCGCCCTTCTTTTCTATACCGCCTATGGATAGGGTAGTAGTTACCCGACTAGCGTAGTTGCCTATAAACGCTAGCATTAGTCCTTAATAAGCGACCGGATCTCTAGCTAGTAAGGCCTCCGCAAGCGCCTCCCTTTCCATTTGCCTCGCTTAGCTACTACCGACTATATATATAGAACCGATATGTCGTAGAACCTTGGTAAAGAAATAGCTTAGTACCCGAAAGCTCCTACTAATTACCCCCTTAGGGGTTATTACAAGTCGAAATCCTAAAAGTAATCCAAAGGTCTATTAACTCCGACGTAAAGCAAGTATAAAGAAAATATACGTAGTAGTATAATAGCATCGTAAATAGAATAATTAGAAACAATAATTCCAAACATCCGGTTATAGGTCGTCTCTCCTACTAGTTAGTACCTTTAGGACTTTAGGATCTTCGTTATCGAACTAGTTATCGTCCTCTCCGTTAGACTCGCGATCTAGCTCCTATATCTAGTCCGGCTAAGGCTTAGTATTAGCGTTAGTCTTAGCTTCCGGCTCCGGTTAGTCGTACGTAAGGCTAAATTAAATAAAGCTAACCCGTACATATCCGTCCCTTTCGTCTTAAGTCATTGCTAATAGCTTACTAAGTCGTATCTACGGGTACGCAAACCCCTCTAGTAGTTTAGCATTTAGCATAGCGTTTAGATCTTTACGGAAAGGATTAAGGTCCCTAGCGACATTCTCCGCTCCCGCTAATACTTCCTTATCGGTTTGAGGAGATATAGTAGGCTCCCTTATGAAGTCCATCCTCTTTAAGTTTATATAAGGCTATGTATGCTTAAGCGTAGAGCTATCTAACTCCTAAAGTCGGTAAGTAGTGCCGTTATAGAGTACTTCCTAAACGCGATACGGCCCCTTCTAGCGGAAGGTAAGCTTATATAAAAAACTCGTCTTCAATTCCGACTAGAAGATAAGAACAAGATCCCCTTCCTTAAAGGGAGCGTAGTTAACGCCCTAAGTATCGTTAAAGTACTACTTTGTTTCCTCCCGAAGGCGCCTCTAGTAAGCGAGGCCTTCTTCGATAGTACTAGTCATTTCCTCGAGGGCCTTAGCGCGTAGGTATAGTAAGTCGGAACGGTCCCTAACGGATCCCTAGTTAAAGACGCTATGGGTACGATGCGTAAGCTCGATAGGTAGCACTACCTTACGCCTAATTATAACTTTAGTAGGCGTAAGACTAGTTGTCCGTACCGTAGTTATACGATTAGCCTATAGGACGGCGGATATATAGTTAGTAATAGGCATCCGCCTATCCCCTCTATTTGTAAGCTTAGTAATAGTATCGAGAAGGGCTTTGTATTTAACTTCTACCGTAGCGTTCGACTCCGGGTAGTACGGCGAAATCTTGACTATCTTGGCTCTATAGCTAATAATTAGTGCTTAAACTTCCTCGGCAAAATTGGTTAGAGTATTATTAAGTACTATCTTAGTAGGGGTACCCTATCTATAAAAGATCTCTTTCTATAGGAACTTAGCTATATACACTATAGTAATCTTCTTCGAAGAGAAGTAGTAATGCTATGCTTCTAGCTATCGAGATAGCGCTTCCCGAGCTACTAGTATGCTATTGTTACTATTAATATAAATAGCGTCTATATACTAGCGTTCTCCGACCGACTACTAAGTAGGTATCCGAAGCTTACTAGCCTAGCGATAACTATTGCGGAAAGCACATTTAGGATAGCTTTTGTAGTACCTAGAGACGTTAGCCTATACTCCATCCTACTAATACCGCCTTCTTAGAAGGTTAAAGGTCCCTTTAGTAGCTCGGTGCCCGGTTTCCTCGTAAAGAGCATGCAAGATCTCCTATCTAGCTTTAGTATTATCGATAACCCTCTAGAGCGGTACGCCGACTATAGACTACCTCTATAGATGCCTATCCTTAACTATGAACCGACGTGCTTGCTTAATAATACGCCGATACTAACTCCTAGAAACCCCTAGAGCTTTTCTACTATACGTAAGGAAGTAGGCGATATAGTAGGAATTATCCGAGTATTCTCTATCTAGGATATCGGCACGCTCTATTTCCTTAGCCCCTTCTTCGTCGTCTACGTCGGCGGTAGCTATGCCTTCCTCGATAACCGGATAGGCATTAACGCAAAAGGACGAGAAGAACGTTCGGTTAATTACTATATCTACGTCCTCTTCTTCCTATATCTCTACGATATCGTTATCTATAATAGGCTTACGAGATAAGGCGTCCGCTATAGAGTATCGTTTTCTAGGAA
>LFZO01000661.1:0-23324 GCA_001578225.1 Pseudocercospora musae
CCCTAACCCTAACCCTAACCCTAACCCTAACCCTAACCCTAACCCTAACCCTAACCCTAACCCTAACCCTAACCCTAACCCTACGCTCCCACGGGTCTCACGGGTCCCACGGGCCCCACGGGCCGCTTCCGCCTTATCGCTCCCATTATCGCTCCTACGGGTCCTACGGGCCTTACGGGCCGTATCCGTATCTTCGCTCCGATAGGTTAAGACTACCTTAGGATCTTCAATTATAAAAGGAAGATATATCTTCTATAGAATAACCCTTCGTTCTATTAATAGGCCGGTTAGTTAAGTAGTATAATCCTTAGCTATAAAAGATATAGTTACTAGGTACGCTAAGTTAGAGAGTCCCTACTCTTCTAGCTATACTATCCTAGATATTAAGAACTCTAAGGTACTATAATCGATAGGATCTAAGAGATCGTAGGTTCGAATCCTATACTAGTTATTTTTTTTCCTTCTTTTTTAGATCTTTCTTTTCTATAATATACTCCTCGCTTCGTCGGTTAAGCTTATTCCTAATCGGGACTAGCTATAGCGCTAAGGCTCTATAGCCGGTAGCGATAGAAGTAGTATAGGATATATAGTATTAACTAAAATATGTAAATAGGAGATCGATATTCGGATATATATATCTCTAGTATAATACTAGTTCTAACTATAATAACGATAATTACGTCCCTTAGGCCCTCCTTAGAGATAGCGGATAACTACGAGTACTACTATTATACTAGACTAGAATAAAGATAAAATACGAGGAATAGACGAGTAGTATACTATAATAGGACTTCTCTTATTTTACTATAACCTTACTATCTTACTATCGCTACGATATAGTCTACTATCCTTAATTATAGTAGATATACTATAGGATAAATACTAAGAAGAAGAATCGAGTTAGAAGGAGATTAGTATCCGAATAGAGCTAATAATTCCTAAGAGTTAAGTAAGAAGAAATAAGAGATAGAGAACTATACTAAGGATAGTCGAGAAATAAAAGTATAGTAGTAATCCTTATAAGGATAGACTATATTCGCTAAAATATATATCTTATAAGAAGGAGAACTCTAGGCAAGATACTAATATATATATATATATATATATATATATATATATAGATCGATAGATAGATATATAGCTTAGATATCTAAATATATATTATTATTATAAATTCTTATATTACTATACTATTCTACCTACTAGACAAGTAGCTATCTCTATAGCTAAAGGTAAAAGCCCTAAGCCTATAGCCTCCGATACGAAATCCTTTACCTCCTTCCTAATATAGAGGATTCTATCCCTACCTTTTATATCTATTTAGGCCGTTAGATATAGAGAGTAGAGATGTCTAAACCTTAGTAAATAGTAATAGTAAAAGTAAATAGTAAAATAGTACCGCTTAATTAGCGATAGTAACCCTAACCCTAATCTAATTACTATTTTAAAATCGTATAGTAATAGTAATAGTATTTATAAGTAGTAACTACTATTTTACTATTCCTTCTAATATTTATATACTATTCTACTAGGAGACGCTATTAGTAGGTAAATAGTAATTCCTATTTTACGATTACTATAACTATTACTAATTACTATATTCTAGAAGGCGTAGTAAATAGTAATAGTAATAGTATTTATAATACTAAATAGTAATTTACTAATTACTAATAGTAATTTACTATTAACTATTAACTACGACTTAGGTATCTCTAATAGAGAGGATCTCTATAGCTCCTTCCTCTTACTAGTATCTCTAATAGAGAGGATCTCTATAGCTCCTTCCTCTTACTAGGCTTAGGATTATAAGGGTAAGGATATTTATAGTATTAGGATCCTTTAGGGGGCGTAGGAGTTAGGTCTCGGTCTATTAGGGAAGGAAGAGGAGGGATACGAAATCCTAGGCCTAGGGAGTATCTATTAGGATATCCTCTATAAGGGTTTAAAGGTTCTTCTATATCTATCTATTCGTTTTTAGCTAGTAAGGCTAGTCTTTCGGGCCTTAAGGGCCTAGTTTAGCTACTAATTATCCTAGAGTCTAGCTTTAGGATAGAGGCTAGATTCCTTCCTCCCTCTCTCGGCCTTCCCTAAGGGCTACTATTACTAGATTATTCCTAGAGAGATATACTTATATCTCCTATACTAGTAGGCGCTCGCGCCTTAGCCTAGGAGTTAGATATGTTTTTTTTTATAGGTTACTAAAAGAAGTATATAATGCCTCTATATAGGATATCTCTTAGATACTAGTCTATAGATAGTAGGATAGATTTAAGTAACGACGAAATAGTACTATATCGATATCGAGGAGTAGCTAAATTATAATATTTAATATAGTATAGTATATATTACTATAAAGTATAATAAATAGTTTAGAGTAGATAGGATAGAAAATATAGATAGTAGTATTCTAATTACTAGTCTTTAGTATATATAGACTAATATATTAAGTATTACTAATACTAGTAGAGGATTCGAATCGACCTTAGGTTTATATAGTATATTAAGCTCTATAAGAGACTATAGACGTTCTTTAAACTTACCCTAGGATAAATATAGTTATAAGGCTAATACTACTAAATAGAGAGGAAATAGAGATATCTAGAGAGTATAGATTTATAAGATATAGTTCTAAATCGGCTATAGATAAGGGCGCGTAATTAAAAGTATATATATACTATATTATAATAAATTCTAGTATTACTATACTATTCTACTAACTAGATAAGTAGCTATCTCGATTTGCCTTATAAGATAAAAGCCCTAAGCCTATAGCCTCTAGTACAAAACCCTAAATCCTTTCTACTATATAGGATTCTATCTATATATTTTGTATCTCGTTAGGTAGGAGGATATAGGGAGGATCTCGATAGCTCCTTCCTCTTACTAGGCTCCGATTCCTTCTTTCTATCTTCTCTCTTTTCGAGTTCCTTCTTTATAAGAATAAACTACGTAAGAAGGCCCTCCTCGATAATCTATCTAGTTACTTTATTTAAGCCTTTCTTAGCCTAGGTAATCTCGTACTATAAAGGGGATTAATAGTATTAGTATCCTAGACTTAGTATAGTAGTAGGATCTAGATCCTTTTAGTAAGGAAAAGGAGGAATAAGAAGTCTAGGGCGTCTAGTACCTTTTCGACGTTATCTATAAGGATTCGAAGGTTCTTCTATATATTTCCATTCGTTTTTAGCGAGTAAGGCTAGTCGTTCGGGCCTTAAGGGCCTAGTCGAGATACTAGCTAGATAAGGAGAACCGAGCGGTTACTACGAGCCCTATAGCTCTATAGCGATAGAGGATAGGTAGAGGTCCCTTAATAACTTAGTAGTCGGTATAGCTTAGCGTTACTAGATAATAAGTTAGTATACCTAACTCCTAGTCGCGATATCGTATCTCGCCTACTATACTAATAGATACTCTCGTCTAATATATCGCTATAGGACTTTACTTTAATATATCTTATAGGAGCTTAGTACTACTAGAGCTCTAGGAAGAAGATCTCTATAATTATAATAAATCGTCTAAGGGATCTATAGAGGGAAAGGATAGCCCGATACGATTATCCTAGGGCCCTTCCTATCCCTATAATCGATCCTACGATACGACTACCGAAAAGCCTACGCTCGAGTTATTTAGGCTATAAGTAATACTTTTCTAGCCGAAACTTATATAAGGATAGAAGTTACTATAATAAACGTATTAGGAAGCGACGGCGAGGTAAATAGATCTAAAGGATAGAAATAATATCTTTCTAATATCTCCGATCGTATCCTCCTTTAACCGAGATAATATAAAGAGATTAGTAACCTCGCTATCGCTAGTCTAGCCCTAACCCTAACCCTAGACCTATATAGGTATCGCCTCTACTACGCCTAACGGATAGTAGTAATCGAGGCTCGTTATCTAGTAGTAGTTATAATATTACTACCGATACGAGTAGATCGTATTACTAATATATAGATACTCCTATTCCTTAGATACGATAATATTATAATAGCTTATTATTTAGTATTATTACTATATAATAACTCTACGTACCTAGGGAGGAGCGACGAGTAGATAGTATAATATAGGACGGAATATTTTAGACTCTAACGATATCTAGACGCGCCCTAGTATAATAGGAATACTATATCGGCTAATCGCGACGCTACTAGTATACTAACGGTTTATAACGGCTAGTATAGGCATCTACCGAATATCTACTATATACGATAGTATATAACGGTAAGAGGAATATACCGAAAGTATTATAGAACGTTTATAAAATATATATATAATCCTACCTTAATTTTATAAATCCGGATATCGATATACTAAAGATATAAGGTAATTAGTTACTATACGATCGCTAGGATAACTCGAAGCGAGCGGACCCTAACCCTAGACTCTATCTCTATATAGTCCTTCCGTTCCTTATCGATATCCCTTCTATATTATCTAATCCTAAATATATTACGTCGATATCCCTCCCGTATATCGCTATCCTACCTCCTTCGCTACAAGTCCTAAATAACCTATACTATCTACTCCCGCTCCTTAGAATAGACTATATCGAGGAGGAACTAGTCGTATCTCGAGATAGGATTTAATACGCGAACCCGCTTCCTTAGCCGTTCTTCCCCTAGTAACCTAAGAGCCGGTAGCTATAGCTACTAGATAATAAGGAAGCGGAGTACGTATAACGAGGCCTCTAACGCCCTAGTCTCCTAGACAAAGGGATACTCTAGCTACGTAACGTACTAGGTAAGGAACGTAGCGTATAGATCTAACTATAGGGAATACGTCGGACTATAGTTATATCTATCCTATAGGCGGACGACGAGCTAGACGACGAGGTTCGTACTATTTAGATATATTAGTTCTCTAAGGTAAGACTCCTCTAGGAGGCTATACTTAAAGTAGAGGCTAGCGATCTAGGGCTATAGTTATAGTAGGAGGGACGTAGAAGGGAGATCGTAGTAGATAGTATACTTTCTAGGACCCTTAGTAGGGATAATAGGGACGTAGGATAGCTCTTCGATAAGGTAAGCGAGATAGGGATAGTATCGCTAAAGGACCTCGAGGCTACTAAGGACCGCTCCCTAGTCGTCGTTAGCGTCGTCGGCGTCGTTAGCGTCGTTAGTATCGTTAGTAGGAATCGCCTACTACTTCTATCTACTCGGTATAGATAGAGAAGGGCTAGAAGGGACTAGAGGGCTAAGAGGAATAGGAAGGCTACTAGGATACTACTTAGCGAGGAAGCGGATCGCGATCTAGTACGCGTTCGTAGACGCCTTCCTAAAGTAGTAGTCGTTATCTAGATAGAGGTAGGATAGGGCTATAGGCGACGAGACCTCGCTATCTAATAGTAGGTACCTATAGTAGGCGCCGTTACTCTAGAGCTAGCCGACGAGGTTCTATATAAGGGAACCGAGCGCTAGCTAGTAGTATATCCTAAATCGTACGCTAGTTAGATATATGTCCTAGCTTAGCCTATACTAGTAGTATATATAGTAGGTTAAGGAGGGATAGTCGAGCTATAGCTAGATAACGACTCCGCTAGGATAGACTAGATATAGGTATAGCTATACTAGGATACTAGGCGTAGTAGCGACTAGGTATAGCTAGTAGATAGACGAGATCCCGATAGCGTTAAGGGTAGCTACGAGGGCCTCGTAGTTAGGATACGAGGACGTAGGTATAGGCGCGGACGCGTAGTAGGTAGCTATTAGCTATTATACGGAGGCTATAGAAGGGGACGAGGTAGGCGTTAGCGTAGGGAGTCCTAAGGACCGAATAGTCTAAGGCTTAGGATAGTAGATAGTAAGGAAGTCTATAAGGGCCTATACGCTATAGGTAACTATATAGCCCTAGCGCGGATAGGCCTAGTAGGGACTTACGAGCTAGGAGGCGAACGCGTAGGGCTCGAGGATATAGATACTAGCGTCGAGGAGATAGCTACCTAGCCTATCTAGTATCCGGATAGACTATAGGCATATAACGAGCCTAATAAAGATAGACCGATCCTAGGGATAGTCTTCGTTAGGTCCCGGTACTATCCTAATCTAGGTAGGATTCGACTATAGCTTAGTAGTAGAATAGAGGAACTAGGGAAGGCTATAGGCGAAGTAGGTATCGCCCTAGCGAAAGGAATCGACAAGGATATAGAAGGATACCTCGAGAGCCGCCTACTACCGCTACCTATTATAGTAGGAATATAGGTTCTTTCTATAATAGAACTAGGGGCCTACGTATAGGACGTCCTAGACGAAGTAGTCGAGGTAGGATAGCTCGAGGCTTAAGGACTCTATAGTTACCTAGATCTAGGAATACTCTATACTAGCTATAATATATCTATCTATAGGACTAGGACCGGTAGAGGCGATAGGGCTCGTTAGTAGGATTATCCGTTCTATAGCTAGACCTAAGTCCTTACTAGTAGGTAGTATACTCGATAGCGCTCTAGGTACCTAATCGTAGACGTCGTATAGTACCTTCCTAGAGTAATAGGCTAGTAGATACCTAGCGTCGAGGTACTCTATAAGGACGAGCTACTAGTAGTACGCGCCCTTAACGAAGGCTACGAGCTACGTAGCCCTAGTAAAGATATCGAGGTAGTCGACTATCTATATTATAGGAGGCCTCGTCTAGGCGATCTTAGCGATCGTCTACTATTCCTCCTATTCCGCGCGATCCGATTCCTAGACGAAGTCGATTAGGATATATAGCTACTACTAGTAGTAGATTGCGAGGACGTCGCTAACGTCGAGACTAATCTCGATTACCGACGTCGAGACTAATAGGCCGCCCTAGTCGAGCTACTATACGAAGCCGTCGTCGCTACTATTACTACTATCCTTTCCTTACTAGTACGATAGATAGTCGAGCCGCTTCCCGAGCGTATAGGCCTTCTAGACTAACTATACGAAGACGATATCCTAGCTAGCCTAGTTATAGAGGTCCTAATTAGCTAGCTAGAGGATTCCCTTAACGTAGTCCTACTCTAGATCCCTTTCCTTAAGTCGATAGATAGAGTAGGCGATCCCGATATAGTAGCTACTTACGTAGATAATCTAGAACTCTACGTCGTTAGTATCGTACCTATATACGTAATAGAAGAACTACTCTAGGAATAGGGGCACTATAGCGATAAGGAGGAAGATAGGATAGCTAAGCGTCCTAATCCTATTAAGGCTATAGAGCGCTAGGTACTAGTAGGTATAGATAACGCCGATATAGGCCTCGTTATAGAAGATCTACTAGAGGGCTCTCGACTAGATCTAAGGCTCTATCTATATAACGAAACCCGCGTTCCTACCGACCTAGTTAGTACTTATAAAGACGAGGGAATCCTAGAGAGCGGACTAGGGCCTAGTCTACCTCGCTACTAGTAGATCTACTACCTACGTCCTTATAACGAGTTAGTTAAGGAGGGTAGCGTAGGGGATAACGACGGTAGTAAAGTAACCGCTCTTAGGGACCTCTAGGAGAATAGGGACCTAGAAGAGGAGGATCTTATCTCTACTAGTTAGGAGGACGATTAGGGACGCTACGTAGCGGCTAGGTTCTATAGTAAGGATAGCGTCGAGCGCCTACTCCTACTCGGGGCTCTAATAGGTAATAGGATAGTCTAGGGAGATCCCGAGAGCGCGATAGATAGTACTATCCTAGTTAAGGGATAGGGAAAGGGGCTAAGGCATAGGGCGGTAGGTATCGATAGGGAAGGAATAGATAGCGTTAGTAGTAGAAGAAAGGGAGTTAGCGTTAGTAGTAGGAAAGAGGCGGATAGTATTAGGAAGGGGATTAGGATAGTCGTCGAAGCGGTCGTTAGGATACTTAGTATAGGCGTTAGTAGTAGCGGGATCGTTGCTAGGATAGTCGCTACTATCGAAGTTATTAGGGTACTTAGTATAGGTATCGGTAGTAGTAGGATTATTACTAGAATAGTTACTACTATCGAAGTCGTTAGGGCGCTTAATATAGGCGTCGATAGTAGCGAGGTCGTTACTAGGATAGTCGCTACTATCGAAGTTATTAGGATACTTAGTATAGACGTCGGTAGTAGCGAGGTCGTCGCTAGAATAGTCGCTACTATCGAAGTCGTTAGGGCGCTCGGCGTAGGCGTCGGTAGTAGTAGGGTCGTCGCTAAGATAGTCGCTACTATCGAAGTCATTAGGATACTTAGTATAGGTATCGGTAGTAGTAGGATCGTTACTAGGATAGTCGCTATCGTCGAAGTCGTCGTCTAAGTCGTCTATATAGCTCGAGCCGTCTAAGCTATCCTAGTCCTCTCCCGGTCTAGCTAACTTAGTAGTTAGTATAGCTTAGCGATATCGACTAATAACTAATCTATCCTAACCCTAGTCCTCCTCTAGTTTAGCTAACTTAGTAGTTAGTATAGCTTAGCGATACTAACTACTAACTAATCCGTCTAACCCTAAATCCTTCCCTAATCTAGCTAACTCTATAGTCGGTATAATAATAGAGCCTATCCCTATAATCTCGCTAAGCGATAGATAGACGATATCCTACTATACCTTATTATAGCGCTTTACTAGGTCGAAGACCTTAGTACTAAGGCTATCTACGAGCTAGACTAGGGTCGCGTACTATATCTACCTAATACGAAGGCCCTATCCGGTAAGGAACTCCTCTACTATCTAGAGGATATTACTACTTAGTTCCT
Source organism: Pseudocercospora musae (assembly GCA_001578225.1). Lineage (NCBI taxonomy): Eukaryota > Fungi > Ascomycota > Dothideomycetes > Mycosphaerellales > Mycosphaerellaceae > Pseudocercospora > Pseudocercospora musae. Next base: position 8,663 of record LFZO01000661.1, read on the forward strand.
CTAGGCCGCTCTCGTCCTCGTCCTCCTCCCTATCCTCCTTCTCGAGTATCTCCTAGTAGAGTAGGTCCGTCGCCTACTCGCTAATCTATCTCTATAAGATAGTAGCTACGATATTCTAGTATATAAGGAGTTAGAACTATATACTAAGGAAGTAGCTAGAGTACTCGGCTAGTAAGGCGTATAGGGCCTTAGACGATAGGATAGCGAGCTTAGGCCTAGTATATCCCTAATTAACCTAGAGGAAGTTAGCGCTTAGTCCCTAGGAAAGGGGTAACTATATAGTAGTTACGAGTACCTCGAGGAAGGGAACGACTACGCTAACGTAGAGGGCAAGCGCCTTACCTAGTACTAGATAGTAATACTTCGGTATAAACTACTAGCTCTAGTCGGGATTCTTATTAAGTACTAAATAGACTACGAGGTCGCCGTTAATAATAAACGTTATATAGGCCTTATCTAGGCTAGTACTATTCTACTATTAGACGTAGACGTACTTAGTCCTATAGACCGACTACGAGCTACTTACGTATAGGGTAATAGCGTAGAGCTAGAGGAAGCTAGATATAGTTACGAAGTAGCCTAGGGTCTAGGCCTTCTACTTCTTCGTTAGTAGGGAGAGGAACTCCGTAACTACGAGCCCCTATCCTATAGCCTACGTAAGGTAGGCGCTAAGGATCGGGCTCGTAGGACCGAAGTAGTTAGCGTTACCTAGGTCCGTTACGAACGAGTAGCTAGGTATCTTAGATCCGAGGTCGTCGACGATATAGCTAAGGGAAAGGACGAACTCGCTACGACGGCTAGATAGGAGGAAGACGTTACGCTAGAATATCTCCTATATCTCCTAGAGGAGCTCCCTAACGAAGTACGAGTAGAAGGTATCTATTAGGATCTAGTACTAGTCGAAGTAAAGGTAGAGCCTATTAGGACTATCGTTAGCCTAGAACGCCTATCCCTAGTTCGTATACTCCTACGTATACGTCTTACTAAGTATAAGGAGGAGGATTAGCTTACCTATAACTATAAACGTACTAGTAATAAGGTAGGCGTCCTAGTTAGCTAAGAAGCGCGCTAGGGCCTCTATAGTAGGCTCGGTTACGCCTACGAGGAAGTAGGCCTCTACGAAGAAGATATAGACGCTATAGACGAGGTAGGTAAGGAAGGGCGAGACCTTATATAGGATACGTATATAGGTTCTAGATAGGTCGATCGCAAGGGTAGTAAAGAAGGCGAAGATAGGATATAGCTAGGCGAGGGGCTTCTCTAGGAGGATCTAGATAAAGAGCGTAGAGAAGAGGTCTAGGAGGGCCTACTCCTAGGTAGGGGCTATAGTAGCGAGATCGAGGGCTTACGTTACCGTAACCTACTCGAGGGCGTCGTCCTCTAGCGTTATAAGCTAGAGGCCTATAGTAGATAGGCGCCCTACGTACTAGTCCTCCTAGTCCTAGAGAAGGAAGTAGATAAGATAGACGAAGATTATGGTATACTAGTCGATACTCTTCCTTAGGATCCTTAGTAGCTAGCGCGCGTCGCTAGTCGACTACGGCTAGGGGCTCTAGAGGAGGCTACTCGTAACGTTATTTAGGAGTAGGACGTAGTCGTAGCTTCGCTAGAAGACTAACGCTATCTAGAGATAGACTAGGGAGATCTCTACCGACTCCTTCTTCCTTAGGAGGATAGTAAGCGCCTAGAGGGCACTAATAGCCTTTCCGGTATAGTAGAGTAGCTAGCTAGTCTAGAAGTCCTACTAGACGGCGCTTAGTAAGGAGGGCGATAGGGAGGGAATAGGATAGGAGAAGGAGCTTATAGCGGTTCGGTCTAGGAAGACGCTAGGGCAATCCCTAGCGAGATATTCTATAAGCTACGTATATACGAGGCCGTAATAGATCGACGTTATAGCTACTACGAGCGCGCTTAGGTCGACCGAGATAGGGGAGGATATAGTAGGAAAGGATACGTAGGATAGGGAAGGATAGGGAGTAGGGAGCTCGATCTAGATATACGTCGCTAGCCTAGTAATAATCCGCTATAGGGTAACCTCTCCCTTAAGGATACTTAGCTCGTATATCTAGTCGGTATACTAATCTTTTAGATAGTACTTCGCCTCCGTCGCGAACTTTACTTAGTTCTAGTTCTTAAATAGACGCTTATATCTAGCGACGAGATACTACTATCCCTAGATAGGAGGAGGGAGATAGGCGTATAGGAGTAGGAGGGGCTAGTCGAGGGCCTACTAGTATCCCTATAGCTCGCGTACTATACCGGTCTTAAGGTAATAGATAAGGAAGGCGTCTATAGTTACTAAGGTAGTAACGATATCGTAGGTATACTTCTTCTAGAGATAGATAGATACGTCGGTAGTAGTAGAGTAGTAGAGGTAGTAGACAACAAGGTAGGCCTTAGTAAACTACGAGAGTAATCTAAGAGGATAGGCCGTTTCTATAGATAGGGCTATAGTAGAGCGATAGGAGATAGTAGATAGCTTAGAATAGATAGCGATCGATCGAGTCTAATACTTAATTTCTCGATTATGCTCTAAATCTTAGTTAGAGCCGTACGTATAGATAGGATAGCTAAGGGATAGGACGAGTTTCTCCTAGTAGGTAACGAGAAGGTAGATAGATAGAGGTTAACTAGGGATACGACTATATTACTCTAGTCCTATCCTAGCTATATATCTATCGTCCTTTCGGTACGCTAGCTCTAGATAAGGAAAGGAGAGTCTCGAGAAGTCGAGGGTTTAGCGACGATAGAGATAATAGCCTAATAGACCCTAACTACTCGTAAGAGATCTCTATAGTTAAGGCGATACCTATATTAGTCGAGGATTATCGCAATAGGTAGTAAACGATAGCGAATAAACGTAGATACGTTTCGAGTATATCTTACCGATAGGAGACTACTATAATATAGAAGGATACGAACGGAGGGAAAGGATAGGAGCTTAATATTCGATATATAAAGAAGTTATCGTTAATTAGTATAGTCGGAATAGGAGACTTAAGGAAGTCATTATCGCTCTATATTCTAGATTAATATTAGAGACTTTGCGTTATCGTCGATTATATAGATAAGGAAGGAATAGAGGGTTTAAAGTTATCTCTACTCCCTATTAATCCCTATCTATTCGATATTAGAGACTTTACGCTATCGTTAATTATATAGAGGGGATCCCTCCTAGGATAGAGAATAGAAAGTTATCTTTACTCCCTATATACCCTACCTAGTTAACGTTAGAGACTTCGCGTTATCGTCGATCGTATAGATAACGAAAGAGTAGAGGGTTTAATAGCTAATCTTCTAAAGGGCAAGAGTCCTTTAACTACTAAGTAGAGAACGTAAGGAAATAATAGTTCTAAGTACGTTTTACCGATAGGTAGCGGAGAGACGATAATTATATAGAAGGATATAGACGTAATAAAAGGACGAGACTTCCTATATTCGATATACGAGACGCGAGTAATAGGAAGAAGTTATCGTTAATAGAAGTCGTTATCGATCGACGTCGATCTTAAGCTATTCGATAGACGAGACTTAGCTAGACTAGTTATCCCCGTTTATCCTACCCGTTCGTTATTAGAGACTTTGTACTATCGTCGATTATATAGAGGAGATTCCTACTAGGATAGAGGATAGAAAGTTATCTTCGCTTCCTATATATCCTATCTATTCGATATCGGAGACTCTACGTTATCGTCGATTATATAGATAGGAAAGGGACGGAGGGTTTAATAGCTAATCTTCTAAAGGATAGGGATACTTCGACTACCGAGTAGAGGATAGAAGGGAAGGACTAGAGCGAGTACGTTTTACTAATAGGTAGCGTAGAGATAAGAATTATATAGGAGTATATAGATATAATAAAAGGACGAGAGATAAAAGAACGAGATTTCCTATATTCGATATACGAGACTCGAGCGATAGGAAGGAGTTATCGTTAAACGATACTTACTCTACCTATTTAATAGAAGTTATCGTCGATCGACGCGTATCCTATCTATTTAACGGAAGTTATTATCGATCGACGCCTATCCTAACCCGTTCGATAGACGAGACTTAGTAAGGCTAGTTATCCCTATCTACCCTACTAGTTCGATATCGGAGACTTTATATTATCGTCGATTTTATAGATAGGAAAGGAATAGAGGGTTAAATAGCTAATCTTCTAAAGGATAGGGATTCTTCGACTACCGAGTAGAGGATATAAGGAACTAAATACTTACTCGTTCTAAGTATAGTTTACCGATAGGTAGTAGCGAGACGATAACTATATTAGAGGATATAGGTAAGAAGAAAGGACGAGACTATATAAAAGGACGAGATTTCCTATAACCGAAATATTCGATATACGAGACTCGATCGATAGGAAGATCGATATCTACCCTAATCTATTCGATAGATAAAACGTAAGTTATCTTCGCTTCCTATTCCCCCTATCTATTCGATAGACGAAACTTTACTAGGAAAGTTATCCTCGCTCCTCGTTTACCCTACCTATTCGATAGATAAGACTCTACTAGGGAAGTTATCTTCGCTCTCTATTTACCCTATCTATTCGATATATAAGACTCTATCTAGGAAGTTATCCTCGCTTCCTATCTATCCTACCGGTTCGATATCGGAGACTATACGTTATCGTCGATTATATAGATAAGAGGGATAGAGGGTTAAACGTAGCTAATCCTCTAAAGGATAGGATCTATTTTTTTTTTTTCGTCGAGTACTAGGACAAGGAGGGATAAGGTTTAATTACCGATCGGATCGAGAGCTAGGATTCCGCTTTCGGATAGGAGATCTCTATATCTAGTAACTAGTTCGCGCTATATAGATAAGGAGTAGTACTATAAGCGATAGAAGAGTATAGGATCTAGGATATAGCGTAAGTAGTACTATAGACTTCGAGGAGCGCCCTAAGGAACTATATACCTTATATAGTAATCCCTAAGTAATCTTCCCTTATAACGAGGTAATATCGCTAGGCGTATACGTTCTACGATACTAGATATTAATATTACGGATCGCGGAACCTAGCCGAATAGTATATAGAGGTACTATCGGGATAGTACTAAGATCTAACGTAACTATCGTAATAGCGACGCTAAGGAGTAGACGTTCGGCTCCTTAGGAAGGAAGTAGGTCCGCTAGCGTAGCCGCCCTAGGTCTACTAGACCGAGTAGCGACTAAGGGAAGTTAGTAAACGGAGGCGATCTAGCCCTAGCGATACGGCTCGTCGCCTATATAGCGTAGGCGGCGTAGTAACTATCCTAAACGATCGGGTACGTAATGGAGGCGATCTAGGAAGGCCGACCGGAACCTAAAGTAGTCTAGGGAGTACGCTAGATAGGAGGGCGATCTAGGCCGAATTCGCCTCGTTAGGGCCGTAACGGGTACTAATCGTAATAGGAATAGGCGAGCTCTTCGTAGCCGACTTATAGGACGACTAGGGCGCGATAGGGAGAGGGGATATTAGTCTACTATCGAGTATCGAGGAGTACGTCCTAGGGGGAAGCTCTAGCCCTCTCTATAAGGATCCTAGGCCTAACCGCTCCGATAAGGCGCCTAGGCTATAGGATCGCTCGAGCCTTAATATAGTAGAAGGAGGGAGCTCGCTACTAATCTCGCCGTTAATAGAAGTAGATAGCGACGACGCGAGCTAGGAGAGATAGTACGATACGCTATTAGAGCGTAAGTAGATCGTAGTCCTCTATAGCTTCCTAGTTCTAAGAATAGATAGATAGGAGGATAGTACGGTTAAGTAACTACCTATAGCTAGGACTCTACTAGAGGCGATACGTAGCTTACTCGATTTCTCTATAAATACTAGTACGATAATAGCGATCGAATATAAGATTCCTACGTATCTTCGTCTAATTAGTAGGAGGTAGGCTCGATATATGTTAGCTTAGATCTCGGATAGGCTATAGGGGCTCCCCTATTTTAGTCCGTATACTACTAACTTATTATACGATATATACTAAGTAATAACTAACTACTAGGAGGACGGAAGGTAGGGGAAGGGAAGGGGAGGAACGACGTAGAAGGAGGAACGTAAAGTAGTCTATAGACGCGATCTATCTCTAATATAGCCTTACTATAGATACTAATAGTCGAGTCGACGCGATAGGATTACTAACGTAGTAGCGAGGGCTCCCTATATCGCCTTAGCGAGCTCGTTAGTATCCTAGATATACGTTGGATAGGCCTTCCTAGAAGCGTCGTCTATAGTCTACTAGGTCTATAACGCGAGCGACTAGACGAGCTCTAGTAATACCGAGCGGAAATACGCCCTAAACTAGTAGGAGCTACTAGTAGGCTATCTCTCCTTCGCCTCGCTAAGGAGCTTATAGAACTCGTTAGACTCTACTACTCCCTCCTTAGTAATAATCGTACGTATTCCCTCCTAGACGACGGATCCTCTCTACGCGACTAGCTATATCCGCTTCTATAGCGGCGACTCGTCGTCGTCCTCCTAGGTAGCGTATAGAAGCTTACGCTTCTAGAAAGGGAATAGCTCCTTCTTCTCCTCTACCTCTACCTCCTCCTCCGCCTTCTCCTCCTCCTCCTCCTCTATCTCTACCTCTACCTCCTCCTCCTCCGCCTCCTCTACCTCTACCTCCTCTATCTCCGCCTCCTCCTCCTCTATCTCCTCTACCTCCTCTCCCTCCTCTCCCTCCTCTTCCTCCGAATCCGATACTACGATAGGCTCTAATAGCTAGGATACGCCTTCTACCTTAATCCGCCTCCGAGGCCCCCCCTTCTAGTATAGTCCTAGTAGCGGTCGATAGGCGGTAGTCGAGGCCTATACGCTCTCTAGCTTCCTCGCCTTCGCTTTTACCTCTACCTCCCTTACCTCTACCTCTCTCGCCTTCGTCTCTACCTCTCTTACCTTCGCTACCTATTATCGCTACTCCCGCTCCTTCGCCTTCCTTACCTTATCCTACTTTATCCGCTCCCTCTCTTCCTTCTCTAACTATCTCTAGTACTAGGGAGTAATACCGAGCGCGATAGGATTATACGTTACCTACTCGAGGAGGTCCTATAGAGTAAAGCTAGCTTCCTAGCTATCGAGGATCGTAACGACGTCGAGGAGGATTAGGTATAGGATAGCTAGGACTCCCTTTAGGAAGAGCTACCTTCGCTTAACGGAATCGCTATAGTAGTTAATCTAGAGATAGACGTAGACGTAGAACTACTCGAGTATATAGCTACGCTATACGAGTTACTTTAGGTACTTAAGGAGGTCCTAGGACTAGTATATAGGATCGTAGGTCGGGCCGGCTCTCCTACTAGCTCCCTTCCGACCGACTACCTCGTAGCGCTTCGCTAGGAGGAGCTCTAGGTCCTTCTTATAGAGGACCTTCTACTAATCCTCTCCCTAGCTATTAGTAATAGTATAGAGGTAGTTAGCGATTAAGGTCTAGTACCTCTTCCTACGATCGATAGTATCGTAGACGTAGTTAGGAAGGATCTACTAAAATCCCTCCTTTATATAGATAGTAGGGTCGAGGAGTCTAAGGAACGGGACGGCTTCGGGATCCTAGTAGATACTCTTAATAATCGACTAATACTCTAATAGGTAGGCCTTCTAGGTACTAATCCTATAAGCCTTATCGGCGAGATACTTCTAGAGATTATAGAGTATCTATCGAGTAGTAGCCTTAGTAGTAATTGCCTTAAGCGCTATAGCTAGAGACTTAAGGATACTAATAACTAATCGCTAGATATTACTCCTAATTCTCCTTACCTTAGCGTACTCCTTAACTAGAGGGCGATAGGCGGCTAGCCTACCGGTAAGATCGATAGGGATATCCGCTAAATTCCCTAGACTAGAGTCGTAAGAAACATACTACGTCTCGAGGATAGCGAGGAGACTAGACTCGATAGTAGGGAAAGCGATATAGATAGGCGTAAAGCGAACTACCGCTAAGCCTACTATAGTATCTACTATGTCTACTACGTCTACTATATCCGCTATATCCGCCGTATCCGCTATATTCGCTATATCTAACTAAGGATCTATAGGATAGTAAGCGAAGGGCTAAGGGTAAGCGAGGGGAACTATATCTCCTATACTAACCGCTAGAGTACTAGCCTCGTTAGTCGTAGCTACGCTCGCGTTTCCTTCTATATCTAGCTTAGCCTTTTCTCTATTATAGAGCGCTTTTTCGATCGAAGCTAAGATTATATTAACTACTATTATATTATCCTCCTCCTAGATCGCGCCGAGGGATACTATAGCTAGGAATAGCCTAGGATCTATATTAGGGTCGACTAAGGCTAAACGCTACTACTATTGCTTACTCTACTACGCTATAGGCGTCGAGGATACTAACGAAGTAGTAGGCTTATAGATAGGGAGGAGAGGGGTTATCTAGCGCCCTATTAACTAGTAGGGCGGTATTCTTAAAGGTAAGGGCTACTAAGGTACGTAGCGAGCGAGGAGGAAAGAGCGATAGAGTAGATTAGAGAAGGAAGGTATCTATAGTAAGGCTAAAGGGCAAGGTATAGAGGGGAGGGAGGAGAGGGACGGCCTAGATATAGAGGAGTACGTATACTAGACTAGATCGGGGAGGGACTATATTAGTCCTAGAAGTAGGGCTACGAGACCTAACGCTAATTAGTCTACTCGCTTACCGATCTAGGGATAACGAGGATACTCTTAGGGCCCTTACGTAGACCTTAACGTTAGTTAGCCTACTTGCTCGATCGGATCGAGGGCGACGTAGAAAGGGAAGTAGTAGCTCTCTTAGCGCCCGAGCTCGGCTAGGGATAGAGTAGGCGAATAAGGGTCCTAGCTTAGATACGAGAGAGTATAGGGATAGGGGAGGTTTAGCTTTATAAGGCCTAGGGCTCGCGTTCGGTAGATCGGTCGATTAGCTTTATAGGCGCTTTAGCTTAGCTAGGGATAGGATAGGGAGGTAAGCGAGCTAGAGGGAGTATAGGGAGGTCCTTTTTTTTTCTATAAGCTAAGGCGCGAGGGCGGCGACTATCGATAGGAGGAACGCTATAGTAGTATAGCGAGCTATAGCCTTATAGAGAGTTAGGATAGGGACGTAATAATAAGTTATTAGTTAGTACTACTAAGCGTTACTAGGTAATAACTTAGCCGAAGCGATCTAAACCCGACGCCTACTAACGAGACCTTTAGGCAATATACGAAGGTAGTAGTATCCTACTTAGCCTACGATACCTATAGAATCTATAAGGCTAGTAAAGAAGGGGACGTAGTTCCTCCCTTTTTCCTTCGATCTAGATAGGCTATAATTTTCCTCTAGGGTTTTATCGAACGTTAAATACTAGGATTAGTATAGTAATATCGGTCTCCTAATCTATCGACTCGACAATCCCTCTCTAAACCGATACTAGTATTTTTCCCCTTTAACGAGCCTCTAAGTAATACTAGTCTCGCTCCGATACGAGCGATTTAGTTACCTCGCCGGCGCTAAGAATTGCCCTATCCTCTCTATTAGTAAATAGAAGGATAGGTAGAGGAACGGAGTAGAAGGAAGGTAGAGCTACTCTAATACGATTAGTCTATCTTTCCTTTCCTTCCTTTCCCCCTCGATCTAAAGAGGATATAATTTTAATCTAGGTTTTCGTAGAATATAGAATATAAAGTAGATAACGAAGATATTAGTCTCTCGATCGATCGAGGCAAGAAGCCTACTTTAAACCGATAGCGGTATTTTTCCCTTCCTAGAAGCCTCTAGACGATACTAGTCTCGCTCCGGTACGAGCGGTTCGGTAAGGTTACCGGCGCTAAGATTTATCCTAATCCTAATCCTAGGGCCCTCGTATATAGCGCTCGCCTATAGATCCTCCTAACCGAGATACGATATCTTCTAGTCGCGTAATACTAGGATACTACCTATCTATCCGAACGCGTAGCGAGGCTCGTTACGGATCTCTATAACCTCCTAGCTAGTAGACGTCTCGACTATATAGCCTAGCGTAGAGGGTAATATTATATTAATAGCGATCGGAGCTAACGAGGCTACTATATTATAAGATATATCGACTATAGGACGTATTAGTAGATCCTAGGAATAACGTTATAATAACTTATCTAACGGTAATACTAAGTACTACCGTATAATAACTCATTCCTTACGCTAAGAAACCTTCGACGTTATATAGGCGAGTAGGGAGTACTCGCGGTCCCTATCTAAGGGATAATCTAGCCTCTAGTATACGGCCTCTCTCTCGGCGGCTATACGCTACGCTACTAACTACGCCCCTAGCCTTAGACCTCCCTAGCTACTAGACCCTCGACTATAGAGAGGGATAGGAAGGTAAGGACCTACTACCCTTTACCTCTATCGAACCCTACGCCCTATTTCGCGCTTCCGAGTCGCTAGTCGATAGGATTTATAAAACTATATTTATATTACGTTCGTTTAGACTCTAAACGAAGTATAACTAAGGTATTCTCGATATACCCTATCTCCTTTTCGATACTATTCTTCGCTATATTTCGCTTCTTCTAGACCGTCTCGTATCTATTAATAATCTTAACCTTATTTACCGGTTATAGCGTATCTAGTCTATCTTTTAACCCCCGTTCGAGATAGTTATAGAGATACGTTTTATAGGCTTCGTAGAAGAGCGACTAGGTATACTATTATACGTCGGTAGCGATTTACTCTAGATAAGACGGCCGGCCGCGTCCTTAACTATAGAGAGGGGCGGCGAGGTAAGGGCCTACTATCCTTTACCTCTATTAGACCCGACCCTCGATTAGAGATATTCTCGAGATACCCTCTCTCCTATTCGATACTATTCTTCGCTATATTTAGTATCTTCTAGACCGTCTCGTATCTATTAATTATCTTAACTTTGTTTACTAGTCGTAGCGTATCTAGTCTATCTTATAACGCTTATTCGAGGTAGTCGTAGAGATACGTTTTATAGACTACGTAGAAGATCGACTAGATATACTATTATATATCGGTAGCGATTTACTCGAGGTAAGATAGCCGGCCGCCCCCTCTACGTAAGACCCCGTCGCTATCGTGCCCTCTACTATAGAGAGGGATAGCGAGGTAAGGATCTACTATCCTTTACCTCTATTAGACCCGATTCCCGATTAGAGATATTCTCGAGATGCCCTCTCTCCTTTTCGATACTATTCTTCGCTATATTTAGTATCTTCTAGGCTATCTCGTATCTATTAATTATCTTAACTTTGTTTACTAGTCGTAGCGTATCTAGTCTATCTTATAACGCTTATTCGAGGTAGTCGTAGAGGCACGTTTTATAGGCTATATAGAAGATCGACTAGGTATACTATTATATATTAGTAGCGATTTACTCGAGGTAAGATCGCTAGCCGTCCCCTCTACGTAAGATCCCGTCGCTATCGTACCCTTTACTATAGAGAGGGATAGCGAGGTAAGGACCTACTATCCTTTATAATCCTAAGCGACCCCCGATTAGAGATATTCTCGAGATGTCCTCTCTCCTTTTCGATACTATTCTTCGCTATATTTAGTATCTTCTAGACTATCTCGTATCTATTAATTATCTTAACTTTATTTACCGGTCGTAGCGTATCTAGGCTACTAGGAAGATCGACTAGATAGACTATTATACGTTAGTAGCGATTCGCTCGAGGTAAGATCGCTAGTCGCGCTCTCTATATAAGACTCCTATAGCCGTTGCGCCCTCGGCTATAGAAAGGGGCGGCGAGGTAAGGACCGCTATCCTTTACCTCTATCGAACCCTACGCTATATATAAGATATTCTCGAGATACTTCCTCCCTCTTCGATCCTCTTCTTTACCGTATTTAGGTCCTTCTTCTAGACCGTCTCGGATCTATAGACAATCTTAACCTTGTTTACTAGTCGCCGCGTATCTAGTCTATCTTTTAATCCTCGTTTAAGGCCGTCGTTTAGGCATATTTAGTAGGCTTCGTAGAAGAGCTCTATACCTTTCTACTATACGAAGTCGACGACCTCTTCTTTCCTCTAGCTAACTACTACCTTGTCGCTAGGGAGCTCGATAAACATAAGATCTATAGTAGACTTACTCCGTAATATAGGTTCGATTATACGGGACTTACTATTATCTATTAAGTCTATAATAGGAGGCACTATCCCTATAGTCGGATCCCGTAGTCGAGACTATCGAGGGACCGATACGTTATAGTACGGCTCCTTCCTTACTCGAGGTCTATCCTTAGGACTATCTTAAGACGCGGCGGACGATCTAGTATCCTCGCCGTTACTATCTCTAATTATAAATCGGATATCGATTCTTCGTCTAGCTATCTAGAAAGATAACCCTATAGAGATAGTTTAAGTCTATATACTTACTTTAGTAGAGTAGCGTCTCGATATAGCGTCTAAGAAGGTAGGAATAAGTTAGAGAAGAATAGGGTAGAAAGCGGAAGAGAGTTAGTAGCTAAAGCTAGTCGCATTCGTAAGTATAACTCGTATATAGTACTCGAAGAGAGGATATTCCTATTATAAGTACGCGAGCCGTCTCGCTCTAATACGAGCGATCTAGTTATCTCGCTAGCGCTAAGATTTCTTCCTATCCTTTCCGCTAATAGGCTCTAGATAGCGAATAGAGGGAAGGGTATAGGGATAGAGTAGAAGGGAAGTAGAGCTACTCTAATACTATTCGTTAGTCTTTCCTTTCCTTCCTTTCCTCCTCGATCCGAAGAGGATATAATTTTAATCCGGGTTTTTATAGAATATTAAATATAAAGTCGATAACGAAGATATCGGTCTCCTAATCGATCGAGCTAAGGAGCTCCCTTTAAACCGATATCGCTATTTTTTCCTTCCTAGAAGCCTCTAGGCAACGCTAGGCTCGCCCTAATACGAGTAGATTAGTAAGCTTACCGGCGCCAAGACTTACCCTAACCCTAACCCTAGGGCCCTCGTATATAGCCTTAATCTACGGACCCTCCTAACTAAGATACGATATCTTCTACTATCTATTAGCTAACTAGAGGTCGCGCTATACTAGGGTACTACCTATCTATCTAAACGCGTAGCGAGGCTCGTTACGGATCTCTATAACCTTCTCGCCTATAGACGTCTCGACTATATAGCCTAGCGTAGAGGATAATATCGTATCGATAGTAATCCTATTAGGGAACGTAGTCTAGGAGGCGCTAATAATCTAAAGATCTAAGTCGAAGAGCGAAATAAATTAGATTAAGTAAATCGGTATAGTAGCGATCTTAATAGGATAGACTATAAAGAAGAAAAGAAGGAAGCCTTAGAGAGAGATCCTTCCTCTAAATACTCTACGTTACGCTTACCTTTACTTATCCGAGATAGGTTAGTCTACTTGTTTACTATCTAGGATCCTTTTACTAAAGGGATCCTATCTTACCTATCGCTCTCTATACGCGTATCTATATTCTACTTATCTATACTATTCTAAATCGTCTTGTTTAGTATAGATCTATTCGTTAGTTATATAGATATACTTTGTCCGAAGTCCTAGCTAGAGGGGAGGTCTAGCTTTGGTATAGTATATCTAGCCTAGGCGCTAAGACAAACTCGTCTAGACGTTACCCTATAGTATAGAGGCTACTATTAGCTAGTTTTATATAATAACTAGGATTCCTCGGTAGCTACTATAATAGATCCGAGCCTACGAGACTACTATAGTATTAGATATATCGACTATAATAGTTTATATTCGGGACGTACTAGCGATATTATAGCGATAGATACCTTACTCTTCCTCGATCTATACTACGAATCCTTTTAGCCTAAGACTAGCTCGGATACTAGCTATAGAACGGGTTCTATAGGACAACGTTATAATAACTTATCCGATAGTAATACTAAGCGTTACCGGGTAATAACTTATCCCTTACGCTAGGAAACCTTCGACTTCGTATAGGCAAGGAGGGATACTTACGGTCCCGATCGGAGGGATACTCTAGCCTTAGATATACGATCTCTCCCCTAGTAGCTCTACGCTAGGCTACCTACTACGCCCCTAGCGTTAGACCTCCGTAGCTACTATGCCCTCGACTATAGAGAGGGGCGGCGAGGTAAGTATCTACTATCCTTTATCTCTATCCTACCTAATATCCTATTTCGCTCTTCCGAGTCGCTAGTCGATAGGATAAATAGAATCCTACTTATATTTCGTTTATTAAGACTCTAAAGGAAGGATAGGTAGCGTATTCTCGAGATTCTCTTTCTCCTTTTCGATACTATTCTTCGCTATATTAAGCTCCTTCTAGACCGTCTCGTATCTATTTATAATCTTTACTTTAATTACCGGTCGTAACGTATCTCGTCTATCTTTTAACCCCCCTTCGAGGCTATCGTAGAGGTACGTTTTGTAGACTTCGTAGAAGAGCGACTAGGTATACTATTATCTATCGATAGCGATTTACTCTAGGTAAGATAGCTAGCCGCGCCCTCCGCGTAGGACCTCTCTCCCTATTACGCCCTTAACTATAGAGGAGGGCGGAGAGGTAAGCATCTACTACCCTTTACCTCTATCTAACCCTACGCCCTATCTCGCTCTTCCGAGTCGCTAGTTAATAGGATAAATAAAACCCCGTTTATATTTCGTTTATTAAGACTCTAAAGGAAGGATAGGTAGCGTATTCTCGAGATTCTCTTTCTCCTTTTCGATACTATTCTTCGCTATATTAAGCTCCTTCTAGACCGTCTCGTATCTATT
>LFZO01000662.1:0-31232 GCA_001578225.1 Pseudocercospora musae
GCGTATCGTCCTCACGTATCGTCCTGCTCCGATCTTTGTCCCGCCAGCTCCATATCCCTCATTCACAGTCTACTCGGAACGCTGGGACCGAGCATGGGCAAGAGCAACACCAACACCAAGACCTGGCTGGGAAATTGCGCACGATGGGTAGATACACTGTACGCTGCTCCTTTCGCGACATGCGTTGCTTGCGTCGCGCACACGGTAATCACAACTTGGCAAGAAATTCTTCGTTTTGCCAGCTTGCGCATGACCTCACTCTCCCGATAAGCGTACACCATCACTACTTCGACGAGGACGACTTTGAAGATGAAGACGACGAGGACGATGATGAGGATGGCCGGGAGTTCGCCGTTGGCGTCAAAGCGATAAGTATACACCCATCCGCCTCGAACAATGGTTGTGCCAGGCTTGACGCTTTCCTTGCGGACAATCTTCCATGTGGCATTCTCAATGTGAGAGCCCAATTCCTGTATGCTAGCTTATTCCCAATGAGGGCGGTCAGCTCCTGTAGCAGCTTCTGCCCAGGACTCTGGCGGCGGTGGCAGCTCAGCTCCTGGGTTGTGAATATGGTTCATTGCATTATGGTATGAGTAGGGACACTTTAGAGGAAACTGATACGTGCTATTAGAAGTCCTCCTGACTCCTCTGCCATTCTTGCAGCGTGGGTTTGATCCAATCAACCTGTCCAGGCATGATAAGCAAGCTCCTGGAGTGTTGCCGAACACTCGCGAATATTCCATTGATCTACTCATCCACGAAGACATCACTCCACCAGCAATGAATACCCGTTCAGCACTATTCCACATCAGCATGGCTCAGCCAAAGCCCACCGTATCGAGAGTTGCTGCTCGATACCTTGAGAACCAATCCCTGCCGCAGACCTCAGACTGCCCATGGAGCTCTACAGATAGGAGACCAAGATCTTTTGAGAATTCATCGCTGCCAGGAGACAACGAGCTCGTCATCCGCGAGTTTCCGCGACCGATTCGGATAAGTCCACCAAAACCTTCTCGCCGCAGCACTCCAGGATGCAAATTCACGCCGACCTCATCACGGCCACCAAACAACATATATCCACAGCTGCACACCCAGCAGCGAGACTTTAGTCAACTATCCAGGCTGTACACAAGCCTTCCATCCAAACATTTGGGAAGCAACAGCCGACACCTACAACCTTCCTCGCCCCTCGAATGCCCATTCCCAACTTTCTTCCTGGAAATCTGGAAAGGGCTCACAAATCAGACTGATCAGCACGCGGAAGGTCCTTCATTGATGCAGGATCTGGAGATGTCATGGATGTCCTCAGCTTGCGATCGATAATGGGCAGATTGGGTTTGATATGCTTGTGATTAAGAGGGGAGAAAAGCAGCTCAGTGATGTTCGGCATAGGAGATTGAAGTGTCCTGGGTTGGAGGTATGTGGCTTGGAGCTTGGATTTGAGGCATGCAGTGATGACGGCCGGGTCAGATTTGGTGTCTTGTCCGGCTGGTCGCAAGGAATTTGAGCGTGATGCGCGGGAGGCAAAGGCTGATGATGAAATTTGGGCAGGTTGGATAAGATCGCGGGTCTTCTGGAACTGCAGAGCGAGGTATCGCTTGAGTTCTCTCCTGAGAAGTCCGCCGAGGTTGTGGAGGCCATGCTGGAGGTTGTGCCTGTGTTCGATCTACAACGGTACGTCGAAGCTGTCGGCGAGTTTGTGCTAATGGCCTATTCGGTGGAATCGGAGTTTTTGATGGCTGGCCCAATGGGTTTGGAGATCCAGACTTGCTACGTATTGATAACAGTAGGTTTTGCTGTCGTCCGGTAAGTGGGAGTCTCGATTGTTAAGGCCGAGGACCCTCCGAAAGCATCCGCTATAGTGGCACGAATGACGAATACCTAAAGATTACTGGCTATACCAATTCATACTTCGCTGATGATCGAGTGACTCGTAAATCAACAAGCGGCTATGTGTTCACCACCTGCGAAGGTGCCATCTTATGGAAATCAGGACGACGGCCAGTCGTTACACTCTCCTCCATATATGCTGAGTACGTTGGTATGACAACCGCCTCCAAAGGAGCCATCCATATCCCACACTTGCTACGAAATTTCCGGTATCCGACCGGAACGCAGCCAGTTCCACCAACCGTGAGAGTTGGAAACTGTGGTAGCGCTGGTCATGCGGGCTGCGCGCACTTGTCAGGCTGGCAGGATAACTAACGCCTCTCACGGAAATGCTTTCAGCAACCGCCAAGCCCTTCTCCTGCCAGGCGACTCTTTACCTTTACGCATACTGCTGGCGACCTGTGAACATCACGCCAGGCAGGCAGGTAGGTAGGTAGGTACAAAGTAACATCCCTTTCTGTTCTCTCCTCTGCTCCTACAGTCATCGCAGGAATCTACACTGCCATCCTCCTCTTCTACCGCTGACCATGACCACTGAGACCGACATGACAGATCCAAATCCCACCAGCAGTCTCTCTTCACTCGCCAATAACATCCTCGACAAGCACCTGACCTGGTCTGCCAACCAACCATGCCTCTTCCTCAACGCCCGCACAAAGGAACCTTGTCGCGCTCGAAACGCCGTTCATGCACGCTGCGTCCCCAAAGCACTGGAGAAGGCGCTTTCGGCTATCACAATTCTGAAGAAAAGCTACCAAGCAGACTCCGACGACAACAAAGTTTATCAACAGCAACTTCTTCGAGTGGCTGTCAAAGCTGTTCTCGGAGTTCTTGAGATGGGAAGATGTGATGGTCATGAGAAAAGGGTGAGTTCAATGAATTTGCTGTCGTCGTTTCGATTCGGAGGCTCTTTGCGGGTGGTTGGCAAGATTCCCGGAAGCTGGAAAAGGTGAACAGCAGCGATCAATGAGCACATTGCCAGTAGTCGTGTGCAGGAGACAACTGCAAAAGTCGAAATCTCTGGCTTCCCAGCTTCTTGCCCTTCTTTCTGCTTCCCATACCTCTCCAGGACAAGTCTCGCTAATTCCGCCGCCCAGATCCTTCACCTTTCTTCGTCCCCATCAGCGAAGTCTACAAAGAAGAAAGCAACCGCCGGCAAGGAGATCTCGGACGATGTATTGGTCTTGACCCGACTTTTTGAGAAGATACGGTTAGGCCTCGACGAGGTGGAAGGAAAGACGAGCGACGTAGAAGGGGAAGAAGACGACTTTGTACGACTTTCGATTCAGGATGAAGGGATTTGGGAGATCTGTATTACGAATTTGATGACACTTGTGATGTGAGCTCCCATGGAGGCAACTACGCTGTGAACGACTTTGAATCCTAGGTCAAGCTCCATCCGCTGCAC
The DNA here is from genome assembly GCA_001578225.1 of Pseudocercospora musae. Classification (NCBI taxonomy): domain Eukaryota; kingdom Fungi; phylum Ascomycota; class Dothideomycetes; order Mycosphaerellales; family Mycosphaerellaceae; genus Pseudocercospora; species Pseudocercospora musae. The sequence goes on from LFZO01000662.1 coordinate 3,299, forward strand.
CTACTTCTCGTAGACTGAACAACACTTTTCCAAGTTCATCACTTCTCTTACGCCTTGTCTTTGCCGTTGTGGTTCCCGCCACCTCCCAGATTCAGAGTCGCAAAAGTCCGAGCTAGTTCGCTGTAATCCGGCTTGTTTGGTCCGTCTTCGATGTCTTTGTGCAGCTCGAAACGTCCTGGGTGAGATGGAAGGGGTGGAGTTGGACCGCCGCCGCGCTCGGAACGTGGGAATTGGGACTGGGTGGTGGCTGCGTTGATGTGAGATGGACGCTGCTCGTGAAGTGGACACAGAGCGAGTTGTTGGCGAGAAGGTATGGTGGCTGCGTTGTGAGGTAATGGACGCATCTGGGAGTAGCCAGCGACCACTGCTTCTTGACCAAGATTGAACGCAAGCAGCTGCCGGAGCTCGCGTGTCTTTCCGATTCTAGTCAAGTTGGGTCGACGGCAAGGTTTCGTTGGACCTCGGAGAAAACTCTGACAGTGGACAGGTGTAGGCAACTATACTGTGGCGGCATGTTGCTTGCCGCGCTGGGCTCTGCGCTGGCACAAATATGCCTTCCGAAGGCTGGCGGAGCAGCGCATTGTTTCTGGCAGCAGTTACTACATGGTCCGCTGCTCGTTTCCACGAAGGCGCTCGTAAAGGATTGTTGCTACACCGGGGGTATTGTGTCACAGACAATTTCGTAAATTGGGTGAAGCTGAGGCTGGTAAGAGGTGTACTTGGTTGCGGGTAGAAATTTTCATACGAAAGCGGAGATTCGGAGCCTCGGGAAAGTAGCTAGGACAAAAGCTCAATTGCACACTCCGTAGTCAAAAGCTACTATACCAACAACACCATGCCCCAACGACATAACGCGCTATTTCACGCGCCAATGCACACTCCGAATCCAGAAGGCTCTGCAACGACATAATGACATGCTGACAGCACGGCAGTACACCGTACAGGACATGCAAAACAGCAAGAGATGTATACAGAGATTAGCAAGTCAAAAGAGAACAATGCTGGGGCAAAACCACAGAGCGAGAAGGCCGGGGTCGGTCGTGCGGACAAATCTGGTAGGCCCTGCAATTGGAAGTCTTGAGGACTAGCGACGGTATCAAGAGATTATGCAAGGGAGGCAGTGATGCCGAAAGCTCGCACGAGTTGCGAAACTTCAAAATTTTACCTTGGTAGGCCGGACGAATGGATGAAAGGAGAGCTATCAGCGCGTGCAAAGGGAGATGCCACAGAAGATGACGCCTGAAGGGAGTAGGCAGCGTGAGTGGATAAAGAAAAGAGGCATACAGCTCCAGTCATGGCCGCGTCTGTCAAGCCAGACATCTTCCGAGCGAGGATACCAGTATCTTTCTACCGCTCTAGAAAGCACTAAATTCCAGAGCACATGAAACGCACGAGTCGGCGACCAATCTCCTATCCCCTAAGCCATGAGACCAGCAGCGTGAGCAGCCGAGTCTTGAACAACGCCATCGCCCAAACATAAGCGAGAGCTTCACTGCAATGCATCCTACTTGACTTTGGGCTTATCTTTGAACACGCGCGGCATTTTTCTTGGATCTTGTCGAGATTGTGGATACTGTTTCCCTGGTTCAGATCCGATCGGCAACCACTTTACGGAATCGATTGACCCATGCCACATCAGAATCCACCATCTTAGACACCTCCGCCATCGGCAGCTGGCTCTCGCACGATGATGACAAGTCCTTCGCTCGCCTACGGTGAAGCACGACCAACATCAAAGGCTACGCTGTACTCTGCCTTGGTCGAGACCAGCAGTACGGGCCAGTTTGCGATCAGATGAATCTCTTCTACAGCGCATCAGAACGGGAAGATCTTGCAACGCCACGCCTCGGTTTCTTCGCATCTTGTGCTCCAGATTGCCTATGTAACGCAGAACATGGCTGGGAAACTCCCGTGATGGCCATTAAAATGGCCTGATACGATCTACCTGCTCTGCCTGGTGCAGCAGCATTCCACGGCGCTGGCCAAATTGCATACATACGTGCTTTCTTCGGAATGCCAGGAGCACTCTCTGGCAGCTCGTTTAGTCATCATTCACCTGGCTATTGTGTAAGCGTGCATTCCATTACAAACAGCAGAGGACAGTTCATGGTTGCCAAAGTCTCGTGGATTGAATTCGATTAGCAACCTTGTCTTCTCGGAAGAGTTTCTGCGGCTAAGCGTAAAAGCATATGACGAAAGTAATGCAAGGGAAGAGCACAGTCGAGCGTCTTTATTCAGGTCTCGAACATCTAATCTGGGGAGACTTCTTCGTCGTGATTTACGACGTCGCCAGTCAAGTTGGCCAAGATTGAAGACTTCGCATGTATTCTGCAGAATTTTCTTTTGGCCTTCGACACCATTGCCACCGATTGAGCATGCCAACATGACTTCTTGAGACCGGTCTTTTGATTGATTTGCAACACAGAAAGACTACTTCAGCCTCATGAAGAGGAGGATCTGACCACACCCTTGGTATAAGACCAAAGAGAAACAGATTGGGCTTTTTCTCACGCCATCCTTGGAGCCGGTCGCAGATGATGTTGCTTTGCTTGACAGTAAGGTACGGTTTCAACCAAAAATCATCAGGCCAAGACGTACTGGAAAGGCACTCTGAGGTCATCAAACATGGCATCAGCCAAGACAACAAGCGCAGGGTTGTTGATGACTTTGGCTACTTGGATCAGAGTGATACAGAGGGATATGACAAGACACAGTAGCAAAATTGGTCAAGCAACCGTCGAGCCTTCGTAAACCAACTCTCAGAATGGAGCCGTTCGCAATCCTGCCTAGAACACTTTGCTCGAAACGAATAACAGTTTGGAAAAGAACTACACAGCGTAAGCGTTCTCCTCCAAGCCATCGCTACAACCGTTCTCTAAGGCGCCAGCATCATTCCTTCCTTATTCAGATCCAGCTACTCACATCGATGGACAGTATGGATATCAGCGGTCGTCTGCTCCTTGGCGATTACGAAGGTTTTCATGTCAGCTTTACTGGATGTCTGCACCGTGTTGATCCTTTGGCAAGGTGCAGGAGTGCTGTATGAAATGTACCAAAGTCATTCATTCCGGGCGACAGGAACTTGGCGTTGAGAATCCACCAATTCATGAAAGCATCGAATCGATTTGTCACCTTGATCATTCGATTGATAGTCAGCGACTTGTCTATTGGTTGTTGCACTCGCCATCGAGATCCTGGCTCGGTTTTCGGGGATTTTGAGTCCTGCTGGAGGCGAAAACTATACCCTTAAGAGTGTCGCCGGGGACTTCTTCCAATATTTTGTCCAGGGTGTCGTGGACCTGTCTACATGTGATTCGAATCAATGTTCCATCATCATCTGAGCCTGACATGATGCTGGAGTGTTCGGAGAGAACAGTGCAATTAGCTGGACTGGAAGTGCGTGACAGAGCTGATCTTCGTGTCCGCAGAGTCTGATCTTGGCATTCAATTCATGCTGTGTGAAAGAAGCCGGCCGGTTCCTACCTGGTGGTATAGGCAGTCACTTTCGCAAGGTAGTAGCAGCAGGTGGGGAGTGTAGCCTTTCAGGTCGTTCATGCATTGTGAGCATACTCAGGTCCTGGAAGCGTTCAGGACAGGTAACATTGAGGTAAGACCGACTCTAGGAGGGTCGCTCATGCACTGAGCATACCTGTCCTGGAAGCGTTCAGGACTGGTAACATTGGGGTAAGACCGACTTCAGGAGTGGTGGGTATGAGGGGCCGCTGCCATGTTTACTCAGATGTGACGTTACTGTGTTTACTCAAATTTGAGCAGAGAGCGCAGTTACTAGGGGAGTGCTGCTCGCAGTCTGCACACCCGATTCTTTTGGTTCTTCAGCTGCATTGAGGCCGCAGGCTCATAGGGATTCCGAATCTTTTGAGCCGTCCAACACCATTGACAACGTCAAGTCCAAGATCAAGACTGAGAGACGACCGGACATTGAGCGACTACAACATCATGACCTCCGCAGCTCCAGCTCCAGCTCAAGACCAAGTGCTGCCCGTTCTAGATGAAGAGTCCTTCCATTTTGATCGAACAGCTACATCGCTCGCTGGTCAGACAAATGAGGAGAAGCGCATTGCTCTGGAGCAATTGTTGATTGATGGCACGAAGACGACGACGACAGAAGCATGCAAGCTGCATGCATATATGAGATGTTTATATGAACTAGTTGGTGTCGATGCGGCCAATACCTGGGTCGATACTTTGGCACAGAAGCGATCGCTGCTTAATTTTGTTGGAACAGCATATCAGACCACCATAGACTGCCGAGCTATGATACGCCGTATCACAAGTGAGTGGCCTGAATGGGACTGGACCATCCCTGAGAATAGAGAGCCCGAGTTCTGGACCGAACGTAGCTTGAAGCCATTGCGATACTTGGCCATTCGCACGAAGCAATGGCAGACCGTTGTGGTCGTTCTTGGAGTTATGATAGATGAGCGAGTGAGAGTTGGCCGTAAAGGTGCCTCTCGTGAGAATGTGTTGACGCCAGGAGATGTTCGGCTGCTCGCTGAGCGAATCAAGCACCCTCGAGATGATTCTGACCTTGATCTTGTGAACATTTCGACAGCAGAGCCGGAGAGCGAAGAGAGAGACACTGAGCAAGGCCGGCCAGCAGAAGAAGAGCTGACCGACATTTCAACAATGCTGAATCAGAACGGATTCGATACCACAATCCGGTCCTCTGAGCCTGAGCCTCAGCCTGAGCCTCAGCCTGAGCCTGAGCCTGAGCCTGAGCCTGAGCCTGAGCCCGAGCCTGGAGAGCCTGAGCCAGCCCCAAAGCGTCGTCGGGGTCCTACCAAGCACGATCCGCGTAGAGATGGAGAGCGGCTTGCCGCAAGTCTCCAAAAGGAGGTCGAGCTCAAGACCGCTGAGCTCAAGGCGGCCCCATTCCCGGAACCTGGTTCGGAAACCTACCAGGTGGATCTAGACCGCTCGACGCAGCTTTTTGTGGCGCTGAGAGCAGCACAGCGAGATCGAGATGACTTCTCTCGTTTCTTTCGCCACTCCACATTTGGGAACCAATAAGTTACCCACACTTTTGACAGACCTGTCCGCGAGCTACGACAGTAAACTACGGCTGCAGAGGGAAAACTGCATAATCAAAGCCACCCCTGCGAAGTACTCGCACCTTGACGTGGTGCAGGGGCTCGATCACCCAAACCAAGACGAGTACAACAACAAGTTCATCACCAATCGCAAGAACTTCATCGACCTGCTCTCCGATCACCGACATCATTCCTGTCTGACCGCAACTTCATGAGCTCTCTCAGCATGCTCTCAGCTTAGTCAAGCTGCAATCATCATCTGTGGTTCCAGATGCACGAGCTTCCTCAATCTGCTTTCTTCTCAGCTGGATGACTATCATCACTTTGGCCTGTCAACATGGTTGGTCTCATGCTCAAGAGCTGCCTCGCCATACTTCTGTCTCTCAGATGGATGACTATCATCATCTTGGTCTGTCAATCTGGTCTGTCTCACTCTCGAGAGTTTGCTCAACCTGCTGTCTTCTCAAAGACTCAGCCGGTCAGTCTCGACCTTCCCTCTTCTCGGCTTGATCATCATCAGTCTCACATTCAACGATGTGCTTAATCTGCTGTCTTCTCAAAGACTCGACCTATCAGTCTCGACCTGCTCCCTTCTCGGCTGGATCCTTATCAGTCTTACATTCAACGATGTGCTCAACCTGCTCTCTCCCCAACTGCATGGCTATTATGCGCTGTCTTACGCTGGAAATTTTGCTCAACCTGCTATCTTCTCGAATGGACCAGCTGGATCGTCATTAGTCTTACATTCAACAATCTGCTCAACCTGCTCTCTTCTCAACCTAGCGATCTCAATCTGCTCTCTTCTCGACTGGATGGCCATCAGTCTCTTGGCCCAAACGTATCCAGCTCACGCTCAAATCCGAACAGACATGCTGTCCGTCCTACGGTACCATTCTCGGAGATGACGCTGCTCTGAAGGATATATATTTCGAACTACTCCGACGTACGCGACGTCACCACAGGCTTCTCTGCTGTGCTGGCTTCATCACACGATCTGCTCATCGAAGCAATTTTCAAACGACTAAGCTGTCATGCTGTCTGATCGCTCAGTGCTCAAAGCATCGTCTCCAGAGCTGCGCCGCACATATCCATTCGGTCATGACATTCTTGTCCTACTGACTCGATCATCTCATCGGCTTTTGAAAGGATCACGGACGCCCGACCTCCTCTTTTGCCTGATCAATCGATGCCTCCAACATTGCCAACATACAGGGTCGCTCTGAAACCAGCGAGGCGCCCATCACTGGCCATCACTTTTCTCCAAGATTGATCGATTGCTACACTGTAGCAAAGCTCACAGGAACCTGGCTTTTTTGGACTGGCAGGACTGCGTCGCTTTCCGGCCAGCCGCTTCATCTGTCATTCCCGGAACGATACTTCTCTCGCCAAACGATGCCGGCTGCCTGAACCATTACCACTCCGGTCCTCACGGTACCTCGAGCCACGACTGCTTGATACCTCGGCATCCTGCGATCGCAATACTGGAACTTTCTACGTCTGCTAGCCCGGCTGAAGCCATTCCATCAGCTGCATCGACGACCCAAAGGCAAGATAAAGCCTCACTAGGTTGAGACGTTGTGATGTAGCGACTCAAGCGGTGGCCGTTCGTCAGCGACGGGACTGCATTCTATTCCGTCAACGACGATGCAAAGTTGAGACACTGCCAAGGATATGACGAGGTCGCGGACATAATTCGTGTGCACGAGGTTTGGCTTGTATCCAGATCAGCCGGCAATGAAGAGCAAACTGCGACCCAGCTTTGGCGACAGATGACCGCTGACCACTGCGACAAAAGATGAAAAGGTGGCAAGCATCTCAATTTCTCGAGTGGCCTAGCCGAAGACTCTGCTCTGGTTGGCGTCCAAAGCACGGTACTCGTCTTCGTTGAGCGCAGCATACAAGACCTTTCTTCGCGGTACCAACGTCGTTCTTCGGTGAGAAAAGGAATTGCTGGAATACCCGGCCACAACGTATGGAGGTGTTTGCTGTTACTTCTCGTTCCCATTATTAGGCAATCATGTACTGATGATGTCTTTAGCAAGAGGTCGCAATTTGAAGGTGCCACTGCACCAGCTGTTTTGAACCAGTCGGAATCGATTACGTGAGCAAGACTGCTATGAGTATGATGATGGTGGTTGAATAGCACCTATCAAAGCTTGAGGCTTTAGCAGAAGCACAATTACCCAGATTACTGTAGCTTGTGACGGTGAAGCTTGAGAGCTGGCGACGCAATGCTACTTGCCAAATGTGAGAAAATAGCAGCGGTATCGAAGGCGTTCAGTATCTGATCTCATGGCAAAGATCCAAAGAAGCTGATATGGCCATATGCGACTCCAGAGGTCGCGTGAGAATCAGAGGTGAGTTTCTATGGACTGAATGGCTATTGCAACAGGGTGGTGGATACTTGAGCACTCCTGTGCTGTCTTTGCGCGTCATTGATGTGGCAGAAAGAGCCGTTCAGCCAGGTCCATTCGACCATGGTGAAGGTGAGAAGCCTCAGTGGAATGTCAGACCGCATACAGTGGGCAGACAATAGCTCTACCGTAGCATAGAGCCATGCCCAGGCTGGATGCTGAGACCAGATCTGTCTGAGGCAGATGACTGCCCGTATTCAATGCCGGCCATTAACCGTCTGCGTGCCGTATTGGGAGCATCAAGTAACCATTGGTGCATCAAGACGATAGTGTTGTCTTCCCAGTACACCTACATCAGCCTAGGGTGATTGAGTGCGTTAGATGGATGTGATGTAATGTGGTTGGGCGGTGGTGGTGTTAGAATATGAGATCTTCAAAATAGACTTCTCGGATCTCGGACCCGCGTGGCTGCACAGGGACTCCACGTGCGGGTGACGCAACGACAACGACAGGGATGGCCCTGCGCGACACAAAGCCTGGCTGTCTAGGGTCTTAGAGACAATTGGTAGTTGGATTACCTTAGTAGCTTACTATTTAAGCCTTATTATATATAACCATTAGGCACCTTACGTATAAGGTTTGAATTAGTAGTTGCGCTCTATATACGCGGAAGTAGTATACGCTAGTACGTTAGTATATAAATAAGCTCGGTATAGTTATCTATACGTAAAGGATTAAGTAAATAAAAGTATAGGTAACTATACAAGCTCGTATAGTTAACCGTATACGCTTATATAATCGCAAATACGCTAATTAGACCCTACGCTAGGCTATTAATAGTTAAGTAAAGGAATACGCTAAGCGCTTAGTATAGTAGCTTAAACCCTATCCTTAGCTTCTATTAAATTCCTCTACTACTAGTATAGTACCTATTACCTACTCGTTACTATATACCCCCTATCTATATATATAACGGTAGAGAGTTTAGTAAGAGGTATATAAAGGCCTAGGTAGCTACTAAGGGTTATATAGACCTAGTAGCCTATATATAATTACTCTAAGAGCTATTATAAGAGGAGTTACGGAGATCTTAGGAAAGAGTAATATAATTAGAACTAGGTCCGTACCTCGATAGAGGTATATATTAGGCTTCTAAGAATATAGAAAGTACTCGGAAGCTTAGATTTGTTAGTAAATACCTCCTATTTAAAGCTTATTAGTATTATAGCTATTCCTATTACCCCTCGACCTATCCTACTATCTATTACCGTACTTCTCGACCTATATTATACCTTCTTATAGAGCGATCTATACCCTCGCTTAGGCCCTCCCTTCTTTACGCTACTAGCTATATTCCGCGACTATTATAGTTAACCTACGCTATATAGTCCTACTATATTACTTAATAGTCTAATAACCTATCGATTAGTACCTAATCGGGCCTATAAAGTAAATATAATAGTCGTTCCTACGCTAGTCGAAGAGTCTACTTCTACGCTAATATCTACGCTAGTTAAGGAGCCTATTTCTATACTAATTAGTACTTAAACTAGTAGTTAAACTAATAGTTAAACGTTAGTTAATACTAGACCTTCTTAAGACGATATTATTACTACTACTATTACCGAGGAATATAGTAATACTCGGCTTAATAGTAATAGCTATATCTTGGTAGCTAGTAAGCTTATTCTTACTAAAGTTAGCGCTACTATAGCTTATAAGCAAGTAACTAGCAAGGTATAGGACTAGAATACTAGCTTTAAGTCTATTATTACTACTACCTAGCTAACTAATAAGCCTCTTATTAGCGATCTAGTAAGGGCTTATTATATAATAATTAAGTACCGAGTAATTACTAGAAGGCCTCTTAATAGAGCTTCTAGTATTATCGTTATAGAGACCCTTTAAGACTAACTTCTCGATAAGGCTATAGAGATACTATTTCGACTAGATAAGGTATAGCGCGAGAAGGTCTTAAATACTAAGGAATTAAAGGTATTTAATAGCCCTACCGAGAATATATATAATACTATACTATCGATACTCTCTTAGTATAGTAATAGTAGTTAGGCTCCGGCTCTAGTAGTAATAGCTCTAGTAGTAGCTCTAGTAGTAGCTCTAGTAGTAGCTCTAGTAGTAGCTCTAGTAGTATTAAATTTAGCTATTCTAATAATGCCTATTTATCGAGTAGAAGTCATCGACTTATCGACGCTAAGTACTATCGATAGTAATACTACTTAGCTTACTAAGCGTCGTCGTCTAGACTTTGAGTCTAAACGGCTTTAGCGAGGGTTATAGATATAAGGAGCTATACTAAAGGAGATACTATCGCCTATATTTAATATACTAAGAATACTAGCTAAGGGCTATAGCTTAAGACGTAGAATTAGCTCGCTATTAGAGTCTTTAAGTATCTCTATTATTAGCGCCGCTAGCGAGGCTCCGAGTATACTAAGTCCTACTAGATATATAAGCGGTATAAGCGACTTGTCCGCTATAATAAGCGCTATAGTAAGAGACGTTAAGTTAAAGATAGTACGTTAAATTAATATAGTCTAGTCTAGTATCTAGGCTCTATAGGTAACGATAACTACTTTATTACTATTAAGATCCTTATCTTTATTATAAATAGAGCTTTCTTCTAATAGTCTTATAGATAGTTAAACGGACTCGCTAGACTATAATAACGATAGCGACGGCTTCGTAGACCTTAATATCCTCGATAAGGAGGTATTCTCGTAGATAATCTAATATATTACCCTTAGGGTTAGGGTTAGGGTTAGGGTTAGGGTTAGGGTTAGGATTAGGATTAAGCTTAGAGTAAAGCAATTGTCGTATTCTTATTATTAAGAAGGTTATAATTACTTAGTCGATATATTCTTTTATAAGTACCTCTTCGAAATCGTAGCTTTATTTAGTATAAGAGTACTAAGACTATCTATACTATATAAAATTATAGGATCGGAGCTCGAATAACGAACGCTATATCGATAGTAGTAAGGGACTCGTAAAATAGGATAGGTATTATAGTATATAACTCTAGATAATACGAAAAGCCGAGCTTTTATCGCTTAGTAAGTAGGCTTCGACCTTCTATAACTCGCTATATAATAACGTATTACTCGTTTTCGTTCGTTTTTAGATAATAATACGCGCTATATACTAAAGAATATAGCGTATAGAAAAGTATAGAAAATTACTAATATTATTATTATATTTAAAGTTATAAAGTATCTCGTATAATATACTATATACTACTATAGGAATACCTATACCTTACTATTCCTTTATATTCGACTACTATCTTCTAATTTAATCTTCTCTTAATAAGTTAATAACCTTAATCTTATCGGTCTTATAGTTCGGTACGATCCTCTAACTATATCTAAACGAAGCGCTACTATCGAATATCTCTTTATCTACTTAAAAGCCTACTCTAAAGTATCTACTATAGTATAGAAGGTTACTATAGTTAGTTAGAGCTATAGGTATTATAGATAGGAATAGTAGATTAGCGAGATATTTATACGTACTTAGAGGCCTTAACTTATATAGTTAGCTAATCTTATTCTTACTACGATAATAAGTAAGGTAGTTAGTAAGTAATATAGTAACGATATATATTACTCCGACTAGTATTAACTTAACTCGAAGCCTATAGAAGTACTTTATTAACTCGAAGTTATTAATAATCTCTATAAAGCCCTATTCGACTAACTAGTAGATAGTACTTATCTCTTTAGTAGCTATAGCCTCGTCGATATTACGAAACTCGCTATTTATAGTCTTCTAGCTTCCTATTATACTATTAGCGATATTATATACTTAATTACTATATAAGAATACCTACTCTTCGAAGGATCGTAGCGGCTATCTAGATAGCTCGAAATACGACTTCTAGACCTTATTAAATCTACTCTCTACTAGTATTAGTATTATATTACTATAGGAGCTAGGTACTAGACTATATAGTAATATTATACTATCCGGAAGGATAATACCTTAGTATTTAAGTCTATAGAAGTACTTATATCTATTATAGAACGGCCGCTAGTTATATATCGGTCTATAGTACTTCTATAGGATACTATCGATATATCTAAAGACGTACTCTATATTAATTAATCTAGTAACTATAATAGCTATTCGCTATAGGTAGGCTTTACTTAACTAATTAAAGTCCTATACTAATCGCTCCTTCTAACGTCTTACTAATTAAGTATAGATAGTATTAAATACCTAACTAATCTAGCTATTACTATAACTAAATATATAGCTTAAGTTACGTTAATAGCCTAGATTACTAAGCCTTCTATAAACGATATATAGTACTATTACTAGATCGTAACGTATATACTTAGGTAACTTAATCGACCCTATATCTAGTAACTTAGCTAATTCTATTATTTATTATTTACTAAAGTAGAAGTTATTCTCGAAGTTAGTATTAGGATATATCTCTAGTAACTATTACTTATCTCTTAGATATTCGTATAGTAACTTATATAGCTTATTACTATAGCTCTATCTATACTAGTATTTACGCTTAGTCTTACCCTCTCGGCGAATAGCTAGATCTAGTAGATTATCGACCTTAGAAGCTAGTAGTACTATAGTTATTACTAGTATTCTACTATAGATAGTAATTATATCCTCGTTAAGTTTACTATTAGTTAAAGAGCCGTCCGAGTCGTATTCCGCTATAGTATACTATAGTAATAGATATCTAGTCTATAGTACTAATTATAGTAAGGTCTAAGACCCCTAGCGCTTCTTGGTACCTCCGTTGCTTACTAAGTAGTCGATCGAGAAACGCTACCAAATTACCTACGTAAGCTCTTATAAGCCGTTATTCTAATTATTCACTTGCCGCCGCTAAAACAGCGCTATTCGCGGCTTCTTACATATGCTAAACGGCTAGAAACCTAGTGCGCAAGGTGCCTATTGCTACGACAAAGTCTAGCATAGAAAGATCAAACATCACGAATGCTAGCGCATGCATCTCCGTTAAGGCATGAGACTGGGTTTGCCAAATATATCAGGACCTGGTTGCGGACACTCCCTCCATTCGAACACTCACATGGCGACCTTCGCAACCGGCACCCATATCGATCAGACCTCTCCGTAACATGAAGCAAAGAAGATAAGGGGGACTTGAAGAGCTGGAGATTGCGGTAGAGGTAGCGAAGAGGCGAGCAATACCACGCAAAGGTTGGGACAGCTTGTGAAAGCAACATGATCAAGATGGGACAAGATCCATTTGCGCCAGCTCTCAAGTAACTCGTGCGCTACGCTGCGGGACAACAATGCCTCGCACCAGAGAGACATGAAACGACATCCCGGCGATCCAATGATATATGTACCATCTGCTGACTTGAAGGCCAAGCGACTTCCTTCCCGACCACCCACTTTTTGTGCTCCTTCAATGGCGGGTCCTGCAGTACTCTCTCTGGGAAAGACGGCACCAGCGCTGTCGGCTGCATCATTCAAGGCGGCGGCCTGTTCGGTAAAAACAGCAACGAGTGATCCCACCATCGGCAGTGCTATCCGCCGGAGATCGTCCTCGTATTCTCAAGGAGAACGCTTGAGGCCTTCGCTGCAACTTCTTGTCCCACAATTTAGCTACTCTCTTGCTATGACCATCTTGAACAACAAGAGGTCAGTCTGACAAATCGACGTTGGATGAATGGTCTTGGCCTGTTCTTCAATCCCATGACATCTGGATCCGATTAAGTCCCAGAGTGTCTTTTGCAGATTTGGGTGCAGTCACAACTTCTTCGCATTTCTGCTCGCTTTCGAAGCAGACGGCCGATGAGCATGAAGCATATGGCTGAGGCGGCCTTTTCGGTTCTTCCCAAAACGACAATACCGCTGACAACAGCAACGAGCTTGGCTCCGCTTCCGGCACTGGCCTTTCGATCTTCGGCTGTTCCAATATTCAGGGCTCGTGTGACGGATGGGACGGCAATCTCTTCAATACCGTCAAGGGCAACAGGCATCTCATCACCATCCTCCAGATCTTGTTTCCATCATCCTATAGAAGCCATATGGACCTTTGCTCCATTAGCTTCGATTAGTCTCGGAGGTATGCTTGCTCAGGCTCAGTCTCAAGCTTGGGCTTCGGCTCGAACTCACTCTTTGGCTCCTGCACTAACGATTGAGTATTCAAAGCCACACTCAATATTGACAGCCATCTACCGGCCCTAGGTTTCAATGCTCCCAGCGTCTCTTGTGCATCAGACTCACTCTCAAGAATCAATATCACCTGACGAAGTTCAACCAGCCGCATCAAAGGGCTGGAGAGTGGGGAAGAGGACAGCAACACTGCAATCGAGAGCCGTAGCCTAGACCACGATACTTCTCCCGTTGAGATTGCTACAGACGTCCATATCGAGGATGCTGGACTCCTGTGTCAGGCATAAATGGCGAGGCAGTCTTCATCGGCGAGATCGAAGGACAGCTTGCATGGCGAACATCAGAATGAGTTCAGAGACGATTCACCTCATGCTCTGATTCATTCTCATTCACATGCTCCTACTCCAGAACGCGACGCAACGGACGATGTACATCACTGGAGAGAGCCATGGCCATCTACATTCAGCCACTTGAGACGCGAAACCCTATGCGGTCCATAGGCCGAACCTCAAGAACAGATATCCGGTCTCCCACCAAGCAAGCTCTAATTTGTAAGAGCAGCCAGACGCTTGTTCGTACGGATGCTGTGAAGACGAGAGCGCGCCGTTGCATGACAAAACAGAGCCGCATGAGAGCCGCATCATGGCCTAAATTTGAGCACGAGCCTTTAAGTAAGGCCCCTGTAGGAACCCAGTGCTCCGCAGTTTCACGGGCGTCTTTTCGAAGATGGAATCATTACTCTTGCCGCCCAACTCTGCCTCGCGTGCATCGTCCAGTGACTTCATTTCCACCATATCAGCTACAACTTGATTCGATGCCGCCACCACTACCGGGCCTGCGACCGAGGCGTGGAAACTCAAGTATGCTACACAAGGAGGACCAACTGGTGACGACTGCGTCCTGCAACCAGTGGCACCTTAGAAGGTCGCAGATCTCATCGCCGTCGATCAATTGCACTCTCAGAAGCTTCCAGAGATTACTGCATAAGATGCGGTGTATTCCTTGCAGCCAGTCATGTGGTCATTTCCATTAGCTACATGCTACGCCACTTCTACACCGGTTCATTCAACGCTGGACCTGCATGCATACGCACGAGCGTCTCTGCTGTTCGAGCATCATTCCCGAGCCATGGCGCCAGACCTTCATGTCGTATCTCGACGGGTCAGTCTTGTAGCAGCTTAGACAAATCTGCGAATTCGTTGCACTCCTCCCCAGAGATATCGCCTTCTACTTGATGAGTGCTGCAGACTAGCCATCCTATGGAAACTTCATGGAAGCTTGCTACTCCTGTGGGCAGGACGGGAAGACACTCGATCTATCATGGCTCGAAGGCTGTGATCGATCGGTACCAACATTGAGAGTATGCGAGAAAAGTAACCCTAAATGCATATCCATCAATTTCAGCTATGCTCATGGATCAGTCGGCGACGACAAGGGTTAATTAAGGTGGGACTAAAGAACTCGTCTCACAGTAAGCGGACTAGGTTCAAGCAGTGTTGAGTCTGCAACATCGCTTGCCCTCCGGACCAGGCGGACGTTGGGATGCTCAGTGTCCGCCCAGAACTCGTATGACCTGGCATAACAGGATGTCGAGATGATGCTGACGTCCGCGTGGGTATTCGCTCCAGACTTCAGTAATCTCCATTGACTTGTACGCGAGACAAGGAGTCGCTACTAGTGGAGAGATCTTCAAACTTGACAGACGCCACACCCGGGAATTCACCACATCAGGCAATGAGACTGGCTAATCATGGCACGATCACGTCTCCTAGCTCATGAATCGTATCCTGATGCAACCGAGTGAGCGTCGCTCTGAGACCGCCAGAGATCAGGCGAGCAGGTCGAAGCGTGCGTTGAATCTAGACCCCAATCGAGGCTTCCATCACAGAAGCTCTAATGATTTGTACGGAGGAGTGAAACATGCGTCCATCATTTTAGGCAGGTGCTCCGAGGGACGCTGTAGTGGTGCCCTGGGTGTTTTTATACTTCCCGACGTAATTCGATACTTTCTCCAGCGGTGCTTAGAGAGTTGGTCGGATCCCAATGTCCACTTGTTGAGCCTGCCGCCTCTATGGCAGCATGTATGACCATCATCGGCCCGTTGTCGCGGAAGGGCGCAGGTGCCGCGAGCATGTTCTCCATGCTAAGGTCCACCTGTTCTGCGGTGCATGCTTCAAGATTATCGAATTCTGTAACAAACCCGAGTAGATCAAGTCGACTCTCGCTGTAAGAAAGTGGTGTAGGCGTACTCTGCTTCAGGCGCGGTTACGAAGGAAGTCATAGGAGTTCAATCTCTTCATTGTCTGGCTGAGCACTTTGACAAAGAGGTTGATAAGGGCGCTGGTCTTGTAACTCATGCTCTTGTCGGCGGCCGTGTTGCCAAGATCGAAAGCGTCTTTGGATCGATTGACGTGAATCCGGTAGCGTGCAGCATGATCGCTACTGAGCTCTCTACCTTCGTTCTCGCCTAGTGCTGCGACACATGGCTCACGGAGCTTGCTTCGAAGCTGGTCCACGACCTGTTCATCGACTTGTGGAGATCTTGAGCTGACATTTGATGTGATCTGGAATACCTGATGAATGCAGCATCTCAGGGAAGCGGAGGGAGAGTGGACGCCTACGGTTCGTGGGACTGGAAGATCTGATTCGTCACAGGTCATGAACTCAAGGATTGGAAACCAGGCGCTGTTGCTCCGATGGGAGAAGGCGCTGCAGGCTTATGGATCCTGCTTTCTCGACAGAGCCAAAGCCGTAGCGCATATCTTGATATTGGATAAGACCAGATCGTTGGTCCGTGGATCGACCAGTATTGTCCTTGTGAATGTTGGTTGAATTCGATTCGACGACGCGTGGAACGGGGTTGAGCCGCTTCAAGCGCTTGCTATTGGTGAACCTGGCTACGTGTACGGCTGGCTAGTATGAATGTGAGGAACATGCGCAGTCCAGCGAGGCTGTCGAGCTGTTTTGTACGCATCAAGGATACACGCCTCAAACTGTGGCGTGCAGTGAGTTGGAAATCTCATCAATTTCTTTGCCGTCCTCTCTGTGCCCTATGCCTTTCTCCACACACACTCGCCAAAGCACTCGGGGTCTCGATGAGAACCATGGAGAGCCATATTGGGTTTGATATTCGGTGCTTTTGAATCCCACACATCCCAGTTCTCGATGATGACGACTCACACACACCCAGTTTCGATATCGAGAACCATGGACTCCAGTATCTTCAAGGGCTGCCCACACCGGTTCTCAATGATAACGCTTTCGACTTTGAGAATGGAGAATTGCACACTGCAGTGTCTTGATTATGAACACTACACATGCGGTCATGGGATGGAGTCGATCCTTATGCATCGGCCTCTTGGTAATGAGCAGCCACGGACTCTGACTTCCTCGAATCTGGATCATGAGGAGCAAGTCACATACTCCAGGTTCTGTCCACCGAGGAGCAGCCCAGTCCGAATAGGCAGAGTCATTGGAACACGTGGTGTTGCTAATCGAGCTGCTGGGGCGTACTCTCTGTATTTCTGCAAGATCACCACCCTGTTGTGCAGCACAAGGGAAGGCGTCCTGATTTCTGAATGAGAATTCCGAAAGAGTGGCTGGCTCTCTGAACTTAGATCCTGGGTAATGGCCAATTGTTTCGCCTGACCAGACCGCTGGACGATGGCTGATTCGCCGAACAGTGCTTTCGGGGAAACGCCAGGTCGTTGGACGACGTCCTGTCTTGAGGAGACGTCTCATGACTTGCTCCGCGGAAGGTGCTGTTGTGTTCACATTGATGGTCAGGCGTTGCGAATGTCGATAGAGATAATTGATTTGTAGTGGCAGGTAGGCGGACACGATTCGGGAATGACTGCGAGAGTGATTTGGATCGCTAGGGTGGTCGAATCAAGACTGAGCATCGAGCAAAAGCTGCATTTGTCACTCGTTTTTAGCCTGCGTCTTCTAGCTCCTAGAGTTCTATTGGTGGTGAGCCGTGATGGCAGATGTTCTGCTAGAAGAGCCTGCTATGGTTCTCAGTGTGTCCAGCTATTGGAGTCGTGATGTCTAGCTAGTCAGTCATCTCATCATAGTGGACATGGAGGCTGAAGCCTCAGCCTTGATCGCTTCAGTAGCAGTGACTTGGCGATAGTACATCCAGTCGGGCCTGTCTCACGCTGCTCGCCAGGCGTTTGCCACCAGTGGTCGTAATGCCGAGCCACGCTGAAGAAAAATGGTATTCGTGTGTGTCCTCTGCAATGGCCAGAAAAAGAAAAGTGTTGAAGAAACGCGAGAACAAGAAGGTGGCGTTTGAGACGAGGAAGGGTGATGGAGCGGTTGTTGACCATACCGTAAACGCAGCGAGATCCAGCGCAGCAAGCGAACGATGTCAAGATCAATCGAAATCAAGCCGGCGCTGTAGACGGAATGAAGCTGGGTCATTCATGGCGACGAGTGAGAGGATGGCCTGGTCGAAGTTCCTCTGCTGTGCCTAGGGACACTGAGCTGCGAGCATGGATCTTTCCTAGACCCACTGTCGCAGTTGTTGGCTGAATCCTGCGAAACGATCCGAAAGTGCCATGCTCAAGAAGAACAAGTGCGTGCGTCGACAAAGAATGCAGCGCACCGTCGCACACAGATGTGTCCAATGAAAGAGAAGCGTTGACTCAAAGTTCAACAATCGCTAGTGCTTGAGCGAGCATACATTTGCAGTCGAAGGCGCTATCGCGTATCTCGAGGCATTGCGGCGTACCCGTCGTCGTGGGAGGCCTGCTCGGCGGAGATATGTCAAACGTTGCTCAACTGCTGTGAACTCGACCAACACGAGCTGATGATGGGTGCAGTGAATGTCGAGCATAGCTGGGCAGTCGAATTACTTCTCGATGGCTGGTGACAACCTCTGACAGCGCGTCCATCGAAGAGCTTGCTTCAGGAGGCATTGCTATCTCCTTTTTGGAACAATGAGCTTACTGACTTGCTTGCTTCCGGCAGACATTGGCCATTGAAGGATGGTTCAACGTTGGCATGTGCCAACATATGTGCAGAATGTGCAAAGGTGAGGTAGAACGGGGACCAAATTGTAGGTGGGCGTAATGAGAGTCGTTGCGATGCTGCATTTTGTCTCGCCGACGGGAATGGTTGAAGAGCGGCTCCATGCCTATCTTGCCTTACCTCGAATTCGGGGTCGAAAATGCTGAGCCTTCACGCTGCGTCCAACTGTAGGCATTTATTCACGAAGGTGAGTTCCAATTGGCCATATCCGTGCTCATGGCTATGGCTGTTGTGTGTATGTTCTCGCGGGCTGCAGGATTGATGCATCGACTGTAGTGTCTGTGGCCAGCTTGTAAGATTTGGACCGCGCAGTAGGCTCCAGCATTTCGTCCGCTCTTCTTGTCTCGGCTGCGAGTCATTTCGATGTCGTTGTAACTGAGCACAGACTCCATCATGGCATTCATATCGCCAAGCTTCACGATTTGCAACGAAGCTCGACATTTCCGCGGCCGCTCCAGTAGATGAAGCAGGGTCTCTTCTGTCTATCTCTGTGCACGCGTGCCATGGCTTGGAGGTCAGTTGCAGGATTCGAGTCCATATGGAACATGACCAGCCGGGAGGCGCCTATCAGGTTCAGACCAGTTCCTCCTGCTTTTGCGGACAGCAACAGCACGAACGCCTTCTTATGGGGCCACCTACATCCTGCTCGAGGCATCAGCAGTCCTTCATTGGGCCACAACTCCCCCAGCTTAGCACTATTTCGAACGCATGCAAGAGGGACATGCCCAGTATCGCATCACTAGTGACCTCCAGCGTTGCAGATCGAGGTGTGTGGCCAATGCGGGCGTTCAGGATTGCGGCTTTCGCTCGGCGATCATGGTGAAATGGCGAAAGTTCTCACCCTCCCTCGCATTCGAGACTCTTCGTAGTGAATAGAGCGAGGAATGGTCACTGTCCGTCCACCAGTGCGCGAGCTGTAAACGTCCAGTCTGTGTCCAGGCGGTAAGTCGAGCCATGGCGAGAAAGACCTCGGCGCAGAACAGAGTACAGCAGGATGAAGAACGCTCGCTCAAGGCGGGCAAGTGGAATGGTTGTAGTCCAATGCTGTTTTGTTGTCTATGCCTCAACAAGACCAATCGTTTCGCTCGAACAAAGCTCCATTTGGACTTGATCTGTTTCCACCTTTTGTACGATGATCACAGTGATAATGTTCAAAAACCGCAGAACCGTCTGCCCATTCCAGGCTGTCGGGAGAAGAACAAGTGCAAGCCGTTGTTCCATTATCTGTCACTCGAGACCTGAACTCGTGTAGTCGATGCGTTGAGGAGCCTAGTACTGCGGCTACATTCGTCCCAGAAGACTGAATGCCTACCTCCACGTAAGATCTTGATCTGGGGAGATCCTATAGCGCATTTCCGCCCTTTTGCACAGCTCGCGCAGTAACGTCTTCGCACTGGACCCGAAATGCAGGTAGAGATTGGACCCTGCAAGTTCTCTCGACCAGAGAGATTGAATTGGCACTTCCGCATACCACGTATTTGCCGTTGACTGGAACACGGAATATGACTCCTCGAAGGTGATCGTTTTGCGTAGACTCTGCTAGCACCTCCTCTTCCTTCTGCTCCGCGACCACAAACCCCCGCCAGCATCTCTCGGCGTCTTCGCAAAGCGTGATGAAGGCTGATGTTCAAGATCACTTGTCCAGAGCAGCTTTGCGCGCTTCTAGGCTCTGCGCCTCATATTGTTCCAGAAAGGCTTCGTATGTCAGATCTGCTGCGGCCTTGCCAACGGCATGCTCGTAGTTTCAGAACTGAAATCGAGTGTTGAGAAACGTGCTGGCTAACGTGGTCCGGCTTGTTGCAGCGTCCTGGTCTTGCGAGTTGGCAATTCCAGATAGTGAAACAATCCTGTGGAAACGCAGCATCAAATTCAGTGACCCATTACCATCTTCTCGTCCTGATAGCATGATATGCAAGTCGAACCTAAGTCCGACGTTGCGCTCAGGCAGGCCCGTAAAGCCCTTCAAAGCTGCGCAAAAGAGTCTTGTATGGGGAAGCAGCTCATCGAGCTCTTGATCGTACGGAATAGAGATCATTGGCCAGCTCTCCAACCATCGGCAGTACATTCGTCCCTGTTCAGACGTGTTTCAGGTCGTTCCTCCAACTGACTGAAAGAATCACCGTGGAAGCTACCAATCCTCCAAATTCCATTAGCCGTGTTAGAAGTTTGGGCATCCTGCTGTGTAGATTGGAGGTACGTGTATGTAAAGTCCATACGGCAATCTTGACTTCGGCCTTACTGGAGTAAAACAGCGAGAAGGTGGCACGAGTTGTTCTAACAGGCTTTGGAGTCAGCACTGGCTCAGCTTCCTTTGGTGACAACTTGCTGGAAGGCCGGCTGTATTCTGATTGTGGACGTTTTTGTAGGACTCGTCCTTTGCATGACGCCAGCCGTTTTGGCTTAGGCCATCCTGACTCTATCGCGGCTGCTGGTGGCGCAACTGTAGTTGGCTTAGCAACTCGGCGCATCTTGGGAGTGAGCAGCATTCTGGCCTGTCCTTTCCAGCTTGTCAGCAATGCCGGAATAAGACTGGCTCGTGCTGCTTGGCATTCTGGTGAAGCTTGAGCTGCCATGCCTGGTGTTTGGCGGGTCTGCTGAATTTGACCTTCCTTGTCGCCAAGCAGCGCACGCTCTCCCTCTTCAATGACTGGCTTGATGATCGCATTGACGGCATGAATGTGCTCGGCTGGTCATGCTCTGGGTTCGCAACTGTTCCGACTAGGCCCAAGGCAAGACTTTCTAGGTAGCAATGGAGACTTTCGAGATTCCTTGATACCGCCATCGTTGACGACTGACATGATGTCATTGGCTTCGACCACGAATCATCAGCGATTTGCGAAGGTCGATGGCGGTGCGAATGCAGGATATCGTATTTTGATGGACGGTCGACGTGCATTCCGAGCTTCAATGCTGACGATAAGAGAACATGGATTGGAACGGGCTTGGCGCTCGGCAACCGGATGAATTGGCTATACGGACTTGCACAATGAGTCACGTGACAGCTATCACGTGCACAGTAGGTCTCAAGTACAGCCGATGTCAGAAAATTACGGTATGGCCGGCAAGAACATCTGACTGAGCTCGATGGACGTTCACCTCCTGCAATATATGATACCATCACACATCTCACTGTGAATCAGCTATGTCATCAGAAAAGAACTCATCACCGGCAAGTGCGACCGATCGCGATCCTCGAACGCTTCGAGATACGGGCGTTTAGACGCACAAGCAGCCGGCGAAACAAGAAGACAGTTCAGCATGAAGAAGACGAAGAAGATCAGCATCAAGGCCAAGAGAGGAATATGAGATCGCATGTACGTGCCTTGGTGTTTATCCCTTGCAACGCAGTACAGACGAGTGTGGGCAGGAGATGGATACCCCGAGCGTAGCTGCGTTCAGAGATGCCGACCTCAGACAGGGCATTACAGGTGGCACAGCCAGAGGTCTACGACGAGCTCGCTGTCGTTGGCATTCAAGCCTGGCGGGAAGACGGCATGTCTCCACCTCTGTGTCTGGCGGAATACGACTTGGCTTCCAGCGGGAATGTAAGTACATCGGTCTGTGGACTTTCTTGTCCTTTGAAGCCGCCTCTGAAGGAGGTCCCAGATGGATTCATGCTGTTTCCCTATCTCAATATGCCTTGTCGCCCTTTTCTCCAGTGCATGATTCGCCTCACAATAGACGGAACCACCTGCTACGCTGCGACTTTCACACGCTTGCTTTGACATTGGCTCGGCTATAGCCAGCCCGGCCGCTGCGGTAAACTCGGACAAGAAGCCCACCAGCCATTGAGGACTGATACAGAGCTAAGGCGGAAGGTCGCGAATACATGGTCATGGGAATGTCATTCAACGGCAGCAAACACCAGGCAGTCCTCTGCTGCCTGTCAGCGGATGCAGTCAGGAGATTGCAAGGATGGGGCCTCTTCTCCACCTGTCATTGGCCGCAGTCCGAGATGACAGCAGGTTGGACTTCTCGAGCCCTTTCTTCGTCCGGACCTTATCTGGGCTGTAACGTGGATAGTCTGCTTGTCAACTCGGCACCGAAATCAAATTCTGTTCAAACCATCTTCGCCAACGTAAGCAGACATCCAAGAAATGGATAGTGCAACGCCGCATTGTTCGCTACGAATGGTTGTTACGCGTGGGCCGGCCAGCCACAACCAGAAGATTGATGATTCTGATCGGCGTTGCACCGGATACTGTTCACAAATCGCATGACGACTCTTCTCCCAAACTCCCCAATCAAGGCGTATTGACATCCAACAGCAACAATAGTACCAGCAGAGACAAGCACAGTCACAGGCTCAGCAGCTGTCTCAGCAGCAAGCCCACTAGCAACCTCAGCTCCAGCGTATGCATTCCAGATCTCCGCCACAACAGACACAGTCACATTGACAACAACAACAACAACAGCCGAGTCGTCGCATGAGCAGTCATCCAAGCCTTCCACACATGCAAATCCCTGGCAGCGAGTCTCACTAGGCCCAGCTCCATCAGCTGTCAGGAAACTGTCCGTAGCAAGTTGCCTTACCAGCCATCGTCGACCGCTCCCTGGCTTCCAGCAGATGCCACGCTCTGACCATCCTCAGGGCCGCCGAGATGACTGTGGACCCTAGCAGCAGCACGATACCGGGCTAACAGCATGAGTTTTTGGCGACTGAAAGCCATAATGTTTCCTCCGTCGGGCCTCGATCATGATGACCTACAGGACCAGTCGATGCCAGACAGCAAGCGACAACCCACGGTCCGCGCTTACAAGACCACGTCAACATCACTGACTCTCACTCCACCGACGCATCGTCAAGTTCCCCGACCCACAGTCCGCCGACGCAGTGTCACCAACATCAATCCTTGGTCCGCCGACGCATCCTCAACATCACTGACTCTCAGTCCGCTGATGTATCTTCAACATCGAAGGCCACGAAACGATGGCATCGACCTTTGTTAGACTGCTTCGCTTCTTGGTGTCGATTCGAATCTGCTTCTGTAGCTCTTTAGTGTATGCATGCTTACAAGACACATCTTCTGCCGCCGTAGACTCGACATTGGAGATCGACTGAGGTATAGCCATGGTTTATTGAGAGAGCCATCGGTAGAGCCATTAACAGTAGCAGCCTTAGCCCTCGCCTTTTTCATGCGTGCAGACTTGGACTTGGTGGTTGCGGATCTGGGGTTCTCAACTGCCGCAGCTGCCGTTTCGTTGCTGTGCGGCGGGCTGGCGTGTCGAGCCGAAGACGCGACTTTCGCTACTACATACAGGCAGATGTTGCATTGACAATATAGCAATCAGACGATGACCACAGCCTTGCTTTCCAACCGCACGAGGGTCTTGAACGCCTACAGAGAGAGATTTGGCTGAGCTCAGCTTCGGAGGCAGGTGCGCTCGTCGAGTAGCAGCCTTGTTCACGTTTCTTATATGCGCTATGAAAAAATGGACGCTGCTTTCAATCCACCCAACAGCCCGCCGTGGAAAGGCTGGAGGCGCTACAGGCTGAGCGATAGGTCAAAACAGTCGCCTTAGGAATTCGCAAAATGTGGAAACCGTCAGAGTTGGAAATATTTGCCGCACAACACACCGGGTCACACTAGATTGAGATGAGATGAGAAGTTGCACTCCTTGAAGACGGCCAGGAACGCAACAGTACTGACAGCAAGATTCACTCCAACCTGATCCCGCCTCCGAAATACGGCCATGTCACCGACCGAAGTACAGCAACGCCAATGCCGAGTCGAGAGAGCCGCTTGACTTCACTAGTGGTACGAGAACGCGGCTTGATTAGGACACGCAGGCATTACGAGATTGCGACGATGGTACCATCCGCCGCTCGACGTCGCTTTGAAGTAGAAAGATCATATCTCATGAAGGCCGAGATCCTGCAAACGAAAGTGCATTTGAGGGACAGTGCCACCAGCACTGGACATCCACAGACCAACAGGGGTCTGCATATCCATAGACGACAACAACGATGCACGAAACTGTAGGCATGAATCGAAACGCTTGCCAGGAGGATGCAACATCTACATCCGAATCAATTGCACTAGCCAATATCCTGAGATCTACACGAGTAGTAGAAACGGATCCGAAGGGTAGGTACAGCCCTCGCCGAAGCAGAGAAACGGAAACGAAAGAGGGAAGTTCAAACCGATATCTCTTCTTCATCACGATCCTCGAGCATTGAAAGTGACGCCTTATTAGACAGCCCAAGCAATGAAAGTTGGAGAGCGAGAGCGATAGTAACAGCGCTTCCGATCCACCGCATCACAGAGAAGCATCGCCACCAAATAAAGTCAAAGCAGCAGCGGCTGCGGATCCCACCAATCCATTCGACAACTCCTTCCTGGACAAGAAATTCGGCAAAGCAACACCATAGACATATATTGAAGTACACGCATGGGAGGAAAGCAGACGAGAGTGATTCGGATCGTGGTTGAATGCATATCTCACTTACGTCGCTCGCGATGTAGTTGTCGATGTCGGGATAGTCATGGTATGCGGAAGCGGACAAGATTGTCGTGTGAAGGTGGGACGGGTGTGAGATAGGTGATCCGCGGACGCCGGTCGGCATGCCGAGAAATCGGTCGGTCGTAGCAGCTCGCTCCTGCTTCACGTATCGCCCTGCCTCTACGGTTGCTCATTACCTGTCGTGACGCAATACCGCCCGCTGCCTGCTACTCGTACCATCTCCCCTCGTCTTTGTCGTTTCTCCTTCATCCTCCTTCTCCTACACAGCCCTCTCCACCCATCCGTCCATCCTGTCGCCCACTCCCTTGCATCTGCCATGTTAGCGCTGTTATTGACGTGAACTCTAGATTGTAACGCCCCGGGGCCTGCTGCAGCAGTAGAACGTCGTCGTCGTGCTCTTCGTGGTGACGCCCACCAGTGACTCCGCCCGGCACAGCCCACACTGCCACTAACCTACTGACTGCACAGGGCGAACAGCATAAAGCAGACGTAGCTACATAGCTTATCTAGCTTGCTGGATCTGATGGCTGGGAGTGCGAAGATGGCGAGGTAGCGATTGTCTTAGGAGCGATTCGCTGTACAGGAGGCGACAGAGCTGGATATGGTGAGCATGATCATGGCAGGGTCAGTATTCTCGCCCATTCTTCGAGAGATCATACTGAAATCTCCTCAGGTGGTGCCAACAGCGACCTCTCGATCGACTTCGCGTCTCGAACACCAAGCACCAGCCCTGGAGATTGCAACCAAATTGCGACGAGGCATTCACGAGGCGGACATCGACCACAGTTCAGCCAGTTCCATGACCATCTTCTCAACAAGCGCTCGCTGACACTCTTACAGGTCGACGAGTCCGGATCCTGGAGCCGTAGTGAAGGCACTGACACCAAATCGCGATGAGGCTCGCCAGCTGCCGTGAATACCGTCGAAGGTCGGTTAGGCCCAGGTCAATGTCCTTGCATCGGCTCACATCCATTCAGCGTCCCGAGCAAACAACCCGCCACCAAGATCTCTGCAACTCTCGACTCCTCATTGCGGGCGAAAGCACGCTGCATCGGCACGAGCAGCAGCCAAGACGAAACGCATCAGCAGTGAGTAGCAGTTGCGGTACTTCTGTTACACCCACAGCTGACCACTGTACCAGTTTTCGAACAAGCCCACTCCATTACAAGCATGGACACATCAGCAACTCTCGTGGCATATCGCGATCGGCGACAATACACCAGGAGCAGTGTTGCATCTCCCGAAGGCAAGCTGCATCAATCCCGCCCAGACTATGGCAGAAAGAGATGCTGAAAGACACAGGTGCTGGCGTTACGTCGACAAGTGGTGGGAGGCCAAGCTGCCGCATCGCCATGCACAGGTGGCAGCAAGTCTCACAGCACCGTCCGACACCAGTTCCCAGCAAGATGAGAATCACCACCCGCCCTTTGCCCTCTGGACCTCTCGCCTGCTAACACTTTCTTCTAGCATGGTTCGCTCACATTGACGTGCAACGCGCACCATCCTTATTCGTCGGCGGCAGCAAAGCGCCTTCGAGCTTCAGCGCTTCATTGACTGCTTATAACAATTGGAAAGTCACAGTTATTCTTCCACTTTTAGAGGTTCCATCTCGCTAATCAATCATCTCTGCAGGCTGTTCTGTTCATGTTGTTGGGTTGGCTCCTTTTGTACGCTTGTCGATATGACAGCGCCCTAATCATTGCTTCGGCTTTGAGAAGGTTGGTTGTGACAGCTCGCCAGGCGATATTAGGCAAAGGGGGGCAGACTCAGGTCCCGGGAGCTTGCTCCTGCTGATTCAGCCGAGGACCTTGACGCTCGAAACTCCTGAGCCCCGTCACTCATGCCGTACATGTCGTCTTAAGCCGCTCGTAGCAGCTTGGGCGATGAGTGCGACTACATTCTCAGAGAAGTCATTCCTTCCAAGGAATCCCATGGCACAGAGGTTCAAGCCGGACATCTCTCAGTGGGCAGCAAGTCGGAGTACACCACCGTCATGAGCGGGTGAAGGAGTGTTTCGATCGCCACATCTGCGTCTGCTTCCCTCACGAGCTCCTTCCTCTCATCTCGTTCGACAGCAGACCTGCCGGGGAATTCTCAATTGCACATCGAAAGCGGCATCGAAAGCGGCATCGAAAGCCGAAAGGACTCGCGACGCTTGACCGAATAGCCAAGAAATCGCAATTGCACATTGTCCCATTTATCCGTAAATTTTACTACTCACGCTTCGCGTAAGGCTGTCATTTGGTGCATGTTTTCCACATCTTGCCACTTCATGCTTCCGATGGCTTCGCCTAAGTCTGATTTTGTAACTCCGGACTCTGCCGACCCACTACCATTTTAGTCTTTGTTGCACATAGCCGAGGTCTGCCCAGTCACATAACTTCTTGGCATGTGCAGAATTTTCTTAGCTATATCTTAATGGTATTAGATAGAGAGATAGAACTAAGGAATACATAGTTTTAAGCGCTCGATAATATAGTATTATATAAGTAATCTACTACGCTAAGCGTAATAGTTATAAGCCCGGATTTTCCGTAGTATTAGAGACTTCCTTAGTAAGAAAAACAAGACAACTAAGAAAACCATCGAATCGATAGTATTAAACTATAAGTCTATAGGTCTATAGTATTAGTAATAGCCTATATAGTAGTAACTCCTCGCCTTAGCGGAAAGCTTATTGTCCTCTATAGACCTAATAACTAGGACTACTAGATTGAGTAGACTAAGACTTATCTTACTAGGTATAAGACCTAGGTCTACGTAGACCCGTACCTAGATACTCCTAATAAGCCTATCTAACTAGTCTTTATAACTATAGATCGTAATAGGCTTATACTAGATACTATATACTAGTTAGGGATTAAGATTAGGAAGGAAATTTACGATATAGAGTAGAGT
>LFZO01000662.1:31246-56207 GCA_001578225.1 Pseudocercospora musae
GGTCGTAGTAAGACAATTGTATACCTAGTAGAGGTAGTTAATATCCGCTACTACTTAGAAATTACTAATAGGGGACCTAATACAATAATGCTATCTCTACGGCTAATCCTTACTCGCCTAAAGGACAAGCTAGTACCTAATACTTAGTAGTAGAGAACTACTATTAATAGGGACCTATATCGCCTTATCGCTTTAAGATAGGTAAAGGACCTAGAGTAGTAGTATAAAGAATAGCTAGACTTGTACAAGGTTATATAATATATAAAGTATAATAAGCTAGACAATATAACGGTATACTTCTATATAGTAGTAGCTAATGTAGATAAAACCTACGGTAAAGGGCTCTATATAATATACCAAGTATTACCTAATACTAACTACTTTTATTAGCTAGTTAGTATAGTACGTAAATACGCCCGCAATATGCCTAGTACTACTAAGCGAGGGTCCTTATTTAGCATTGTCTATAAGGTAGACTTAGGTAAAGCT
The DNA here is from genome assembly GCA_001578225.1 of Pseudocercospora musae. Lineage (NCBI taxonomy): Eukaryota > Fungi > Ascomycota > Dothideomycetes > Mycosphaerellales > Mycosphaerellaceae > Pseudocercospora > Pseudocercospora musae. Next base: position 31,736 of record LFZO01000662.1, read on the forward strand.
AATACTACCCTTTAAGCTACTAGTAATAATAACAATAGTAAAGGAAAGTAGCGCGCTACTAGTAACAAGCGAGGTACTAAGTCGTATACTAAGCTTACTAGTATCGGTAAAAAGAAGGCCTATAAGAGCTATAGCAAATATACTATTATTAATTATATACTACGTAAGAAGGTTAATAAGAAGGATAAGGACAATAAGTAGCGTAGTAAGATAGCCTTCTTTAAAGGCTATCTATATAAGAATAAGAAGTTTTACTAATAGTAAGCTAAGACCTTTAAGGATCTACTCGCTATTAAGATTAAGTAGTAGTATTATAGCGATAGTATAGACGACGATACTAGGACTAGTAATAGATTAAACAAGCTATTAATAGCTTGTTTCTTTAACTACTCTACTACTAGACTACCGCTAAGTACCTATCTAGTTATAGCTATATCTAAGAAGAAGTAGTATCTATTTAATACTCTAATATACGATAGTAGATCTAACTATTACATTATTAATTACCCTAGCCGCTTTAACTTCTAACCTCTTATTCTACTAGTATATTTAACTATAGCAACTAGTACTAGATATAACAAGGTTGTCGCTATTAGAATAGTAGTATTTATAGTAAAATCTACTAGTAGTAGGCTACTAGAGATTAAACTAAAGGAATACTTGTATATACCCAACTTCTATACTAATATTATAGGAGGCATACTATTCTACAATCGTAGGTTTAGGTATTAGGAAGTTAATAATGTCCTATATAACCTATAACACAAACCCCTAGTTAAATTCATTAGACTAAACGATAGAATACTATACTTTAATATTACGAGCGAAGTCGATAATATACTACTACCGCACGAATAGCCTATTAACTTAGATAACAAGCCGCGGAAATACCCCTTCTAACTAGTAGATATATACCTATTAGTATATACAACTACACGCCGCTCTATACGTCTACTACTACCGAGGCAACTTACGCTTAAGCGAATATACGAGGTGTTTAGATACCTAGGTATAGAAAGAGCTAAAGAACTAGTTAACAAGGTTAATAGAATAAGACGAGATTATACCTATAATAATGAGGTACCTAGAATACTACTATATCTAGTATACGTATAAGTAAAGGGCAAGAAGCTTATCTTACGTAGACTAAGAAGGTATAACGTATTAATTCTTACTCTATACGGACATATTACTACTAATCTAATAGAGCTAGATTTGGCCTATAATAGTAACAAGTACCTATTTTATATATATAACCTAAATACTAGCCTTTACTTTATATAGACAATTACTAATAGAGATAAGTTAACCCTACTTAGCTACTAGAATTAGCTAGTAACCTTTGTAAGAAGTATTAGTAGAGACATTATCTGTCTATTATTAGACAATAAGAAGTTAGTTAAAGGCCTTCGATTTAGGACATATCTACGTAATAACTATACTACTTAGAGACTAATAGTACTATATACGTCCGAGTAGGACCCTATAGAGCGAGTAGGTCGTACAATTATTAAGGTTACAAGAGCACTTATAATACATACTAGGTTTCTATATAACCTATAGCTAGAGGTAGTATATATAGTAGCCTTCCTTATTAATAGATTACTAAGGGCACGATTAACTAACCCTTCAATACGCATACTATACGAAATCGCTACTAGATATAAGCCTAATATAGTATATATCTATTAGTTTAGGGTACGAGCTTACCTACTAATCTATAGTACTAAGACTAATAATAAGCCTTCTAAGAAGCGTAAGCGGAAGGATATCCTACTAAGAAGTATAAAGGTAGCCTTACGTATATATATCGGATACCTATATAGATATAAAGGATACTCGATCTACCGGATCTAGGTACCTTTACGCAAGATAGTAATCCGTACGAGAGATATCGTATTTGATAAGTCTAAGTTCTATAGCGGGTATAACATTAATCTTAGTATTAATCTAACTAATATAGAGCTAGTAGAATATAGTAATCTCTAAGAAGCATAAGTATCTACCTCTATATACTAATTCGATAAGCTTAAAGAAGCATATAATATCCCTCTAAATCTAGTACGATTTAGGGCTAAGGGGATAGATACACTAATAGGACCTAGTTAACTACTAATTGTTAATACTATAAGGCTAGTAGATAGTCTTATATTAGAAGAACTACTAAATAAAACACTACCATTACCTACTAAGCTATAGCTCGTAAGGGTAAATAATAGGCTATAGATGGATCTTATAGGAGTAAGAATACCGGAGCCTAAACTATCTAATTACCCGCTACTACTTAGAGAACGACTAACATACTAGTAACTAACCTTTCCGGTTAACCCGATTAGTGTACTAATACCTCTTAACAATATAATTAATAGACTAGTTTAACTAGGGGAACGTGTAGATAATATAGATATAAACCTACTACGAGTAGAGCTTACTAAGTCGGTAATACTAATTAAAGAAGTAGATGTTTATCGTTACTTACTAAATATAGGGGAACCGTATTTCAATATTATAGGACTAAACAAGCGATAGCGGTTAGTAGCGATCTACTAACATAGGTAGCTTGTAGAGTACCTTCTATTATTTAATAGCTTGTATATAGTAGCTAAGTATAAAGTACGACTAGTAGCGCTAACAAACATAGTACTATTAGTAGCGCCGATAGCGGATGCCGTACTATTACTTCTATATACCGCCGATAATCCGATCCTTACTCTAAAAATATTAGACCTTCTAACTAAGCCTCGTAACTAGCGTTAAGTAATAAAGAGCAAGTATAAGGATTATTAGATACATATAGCAAGAGTTGAGTTCAATAAGGTACTAGATATAGGTACATTTGAGTAGGTAGATATAGATACGTTAGTAAGCAAGCCTAACCTACTACCTCTTACCTAGGTATTTAAGTACAAAGGTAACGTAGATAGGCGACTAGTTAAGTTCAAGGTACGAGTCTACGCAAGAGGCGACCTATAGAAGAATACTTACTTAGATACCTATATATCGACGCTCGCTATACGAGTCTTTAGAGTACTAATATTAATCGTAGTAAACTTTAACCTAGAAGCTAACTAGATAGATGCTATCAACGCATTTCTTAATACTACCTTACCTTATACCCTATATCTCAAACTACCTAATAGCTTTAAGCGTAAGGGGAAGGTACTTAGGCTAATATAGGCACTCTACGGACTATAGGAGTTACTACGGTTATAGTATAACTACTTTACTACTACTCTAGAGAAAATTAGTATACTTCTAGTAGACAATGTAGACTACCTATATATAGATATAGACAAGCACGTATTTATCTTCTTCTATATAGATAATATTATACTACTATACTATTGTTAATATAAGTAGAAAGCAATAAATATTAAGTAATAACTAATAGAAGAATATAAGCTTAATAGCCTTAGAAAGCTCTCCTAGTTTCTCGGTATAGAGGTTAAGCGTATAAGAGGCACTAAGCAACTTTGGCTATTATAGAAGGCCTATATTAAGAAGATAGGTTAGCGCTATAGTATTAATAGTAGTACTAGAAGAAGAACTAAGGTACTACTCCTAACTAGATATAAGCCTTATAAGAAGCTAGCTAATAGTCAAGTATACCTAAATTCAGCCTTAATCCTAGCTTATTAAAGCCGTATTAGGTTACTAAATTTCGTAGTAGTATAGACAAGACCTAATATTACTAAGGTAGTGTTACTACTATTAAAAGCCCTATAGAACCTACGGAAGTGTAACATTGTAGCTACTAAATAGTGTGTTAAATACCTCCTATAGACTAGGGATCTTTGTTTAGAATATAATAATAAGAGACTAGTAGTTACTACTCATTTAAGCTATTAGCTTTATGAGTTTTATAGTACTTCTAATATATCCTATAGTAACTATAAAGGCACTAGGCAATTATTAGAAGGCTAGATGTTTAGCCTATTTAATAGACTAGTCGACTAGAAGGTAGTACGATAGTCTATAGTAACTAAGTTAACTATAGAAGTAGAGCTACTTATAGTATTATACGTAGGATTAGAGATAATCTAGTAGAAGCGATTCTTTACTAGTATTAGTCTTATACTAGATTAGATGCCTACCCTATACTATAACAATATATAGACTATCCGTATTGTTAAGGCTAATGCTAGTAAGCTAGACACTAAGCTTAGGTATATAGATATATACTAATACTAGCTTCGATAGGAACACGAAGTAGGGCGTATTTAATACAAGTACCTAGTAATATAGGATATACTAGTAGACAGAATAACTAAGATACATAGTCCTTAGAATTAATAGAGGTTTATTTAGTAGCTTAGGCTAAGTAGACTACTAACTACTTAATTACTAAACTAAGTCGATTAAGCCCTATTCTAGCAAATAGCGCTAGAAGAAGTAACTAATACGATAACGAGGGCTAATTAGAACGTGCGGTACTTTCCGCTCTTAACCTTACCTACTACTACCTAGTATAATAGACCCCTACTACTACCTACTTAATATAGGGCAACCTTACTATCGCCTATATCGTTACTTTACAACTTACTTTAGTTAATTAAAGAAGCTCGTAGCGGTTAATAGTAATATTTATAATAGTATAGTAGTTATAATTAGAGGTAGTATCTCTAGTTATACTATAGATCCTAACTAAGTAAAGATCTATATACTAAAGCACATTTACCTAATCCTTTACTTATCTAACTTAGATACTACCTAAAGCGGACCTACTAATAACCGATAGTATAATATAAAAGGCTTTAGTTTAGAATTAAACCCGATACTATAGATCCTATTAGTTAGATTAGTAATATGTATTATTCAAGCTTTAACTATAATGAGAAGGTAATAGTATTCTAGAAATAGAAGCGATATATGAAAGTGTATATATAGTCTAGATTGTATAACGATATCTACTAGGGTACTTAGGGTATAAAACAAGACTCTCTCTTTATATAGTTTAAACTATCTTTTTGCTATTTTAGTAGAAGATAGTATAGAGGGAGGAAAAGATAGATTTCTTTTGTTTTTTTATATAATAAGATATACTAACTACCTTGCTCAAATAGGAAGGATCCTATTTAGAAAAGGTAAGGGGATGTATTATATATAGCCGAGGTCTGCCTAGTTACATGACTTCTTAGTATGTATAGAATTTTCTTAGCTATATCTTAATAGTATTAGATAGAGAGATAGAACTAAGGAATACACAGTTTCAAGCGCTCGACAATGTAGTATTACATAAGTGATCCACTACGCTGAGCGTGATAGTCTTGACCGAATGCTCAAAGCCGTGCTCCTTGCGAACGGGAGCGTGCGACAGATAGCGTACTACTACTAGCAGTCATGAGCGCTCGCGGAGCTGAAATCCATATCTCGCTTTATACAAGCTCTCAAGTGTCGCTATCGCAGGCACGAAGACAAAGCGCAAGCCCCGGTAAGGAAGCAGAGACTGGCCTGCGAGTCGGGCTGCTGGATATCTGGCGACAAAATCAGCTCTTTGGAAAGCCTGTATGTAGGGTTTGATGCTGCGACCACGCAGGCCGAGTAAATTACCAGCCGCGTCTTCAATTCAAAGGCCCTCAGGTTGGAGGTTAAGAAGGTAGGTTGACCTGGATCGTTCTTGGCATGAAACTGTACTCTATCTTTTTTCCTCCGCCTTTGCACATCGAGACAGCGGGGAGTGACGAGAGCATACATAGTAGGAAGAATGTGCTGCGTTCTTGGTCACTAAGCATAGTGGGGAAGTCTTTGATGTATGATACAGTACCATTTGACGGGGCCAACACTTTGCCGCGGGCGAATCTTAGCACGTACCTCTCAGATACCTGCCCAAAAACATGATCAGCGAGCTCTCCACTCTTGCCTCACTCCTGAGTACTTGTAGCCATTTCAAATCAATACAACAACGTCGACTTCCCGAAAGCATGTATTGACAGCGACACGGCAGCATAGAAGACCATAAGATCATGATCGCCTGCCACTGCGCTTTCATCTTATTTTAGGGAGTTCCGGCGACCATAAAGCTGTCCAAAAAAATGCCAAGACTCAGCGGAACCGGCAGTGAGCTTAATGTATTCAATCTGCAGCTCCGCATGGTGGCACATCCGCCTTAGTCAAAGCTGGCATTGCCTTCGAAGTGGACTTTGGCAGAGGGCATTGGCGGCCTCACTGGTCCATGGGACATTGGACCCGTGATGGAGAACACTACTACGTTGTTGGGGTGGCAAAACACAAATTACTCGTTCTGACTTGACTATTCGGACAGACATGTATTAGTGCGTCCTGATCTGTAGTACGAGGTTGTTCTGGCATTTTCTTGAACAGGTATGATTTGTGACACCTATGGTCAGCGTGGATGAAGACTCTGCGAATGACGGATTTGCCTTGCAGATGAATCATCATATGACTTCTGGCGATTGCTTGCTGCTCAGCGATAACAAATGCGTTCATGCCGGCGTGTCCGAATGTTCATCCCAATTCCTTAAGGTAGGAGCTGGCTTACGAAGATAGCCATGAAAGTACCGCCAGCACGGAAAGCACACTGTGAGCTGGGTAGGCCTTTGGGGCACACGAAGATGGCTATGAAAGTACCGTGAGATGTGGGTAAGTGTGGAGATCTTGTTAATGTCATCGATGTTCTTCCTCAGTGGGCAGTCGATCTGACAAGCTTCAATGTTGCTAGAATCCCTTATAGTCGCACTACTCTTAGCAGGAGCAGATTTCGGCAGTGACCACACTCAAGGGCACCTGGAAGATCGCTCACACGCGATTCCTAGTTCGACATGCTCCGCATGATGACCCATCACCTAGGAAATCATTGCCTCACTACCAGTAGTCAGAACGTCAGCAACACATCACTTAATCCGACTGCCGTCGTAGATGTCGACCTCTCAATGACCCAAGCGTTGTGGCACACACAGGATTGTGCTATTCTTCGCTGCTACTGTCTCGCCCGAAATGGTCTCGCCGCTTCGAAGGCATTCGCCGCGCGCGATTACTGGGACGTATTTTGGAAGCGAGAGTCTGCAGCCTAGTACAGTCTAGGTTTCCGTCTCGCAAAGTATGGCTACCAGTCAATTTAACCCAATGCGTAGTACGATTTACCAATGATTTATTGACCGAATCCAGATCGATGGTTTCATTCCAAAGCAAGGAGCAGCACTACAGCACTTGATAATCATAACAAGCCTGCTCCACTGTCGGACTAAAGGTTATCGCATGCTGCCACCAGAATACGGCTTGATTCCACTTAGTCGCACGTGTTGTTCGTAGGTCGTTGTCGCACTCGCACGCAGCTAGCTCTCTCAAATGCCGCCAATGGCTGAGTGAAGTCCTGAGCAGAGTCTGTCGTGGCGTGCAAAAGTCCTCCTTCGGTGCAGAACAAGTCAATGCAATCTTGAATCCCGAGAAGCCGACCATCGTAGAGCAGTCGCAGTTTCCACCTTTTGTTCTTTTACCTGCCGCCATGACTAGCATGGTTCTGCGTGGTTGTGTGCTCGGCCGAGAAGACGACATTCACATTGTTACCGTTAGTGTCGTTGTCGGCGTGTTAGCCATCGCAGCTGCCAGTGCTGACGTCGTTATTGTAGGCGGTCGCAACACCGTCTGCTTCGATGTTGGCGCTTTGATGTCGGCGGCGCGCGGCAGAGTAAAGAAGTCGGGTTCGGTGTTGTTCCGTTAGCGTGTGAATCGTCATTACCGCCAGTGCTAGCACGAGTCCTTCAGAGTGCCAAGTCCTCCGGAGTCGTCGATAGCGTCTGAAGGTAGTGAGGACTGGCGAAGTAGGTTGCTGGGGAGAACAATTGATAGGTAGGTGAATGCCGTTGTTGATGGAGAATGAAAGCGTGCCTGTTATGACTGAGCCGAAGACTTCACCAAGTGCACCAGACCTCGCGTTACATGTCATGGCTCACCAATCACCCTCAGCGCTGCCAAAGCCACCATCACCACTGTGAAAGCTAGTACCATCCTCTTTCTCTGCCTCGTCGTCGCTGTCGTCGTTGAAGTCGATGTTCGCGCCGTTCTGACTTGAGGTGCTTGAGGATGTCCAGGATAGCAGAAGCTGGAGCATCATCGGCACTGCCAAAACCACCCTCAGCGCTGCCAAAGCCACCCGAGCGCTGCCCAAGTCAGCACTACCCTTTAGCCCCCGCCCGCTCGTCGCTATTGTCGTTGAAGTCGATGAGAGTACCTTCCTCTGGCTGAAGGTGCCGAAAGAAAGTCTGGAATAGTCTATTCGCATTGAACAAGGACCTTGAGACGGTCCTAAGCGAGATGCTCGTTGCAGTCGTTATAGGACGAGGTTGCGGAACCCTAGTCACCGATACGGGCAGTACGATCAACGCGATGAACGTAATCTTGAATGCCGCCGTGCATAGAAGAAGGCAAGTCGTAGTTGATCCTATGCATGACTTGAGAGAGGTCCCAGTCGTCAGTGCTGGTCCATCTCGATGTCGAATGATGATTGTCAGCTCTCTGATCCGGAATCTCGCTGACGGTTCCTAAGTCCCTTCGTCGTCTTGATGTTTCGTAGAGCGTTAGGCTTTCACTTCTTGAGTCCAGTTCTCATGAAGGCTTCGTGCCCGCCATGGTGTGTCTGAACACCAACATCTGAGACCATGACCGTGCTCATAGAGCCAAGGGTTGAAGCTGGGCTGACTGTATCTCTTCGAATCGCGACACCTCCTTCACGGCGCAAGAAATAGTGTGTTCGCCAGATCTCCGTCACGACTCCGTATTGTAACCAACTCCATGACATTCTCAGAGCAGAAGAGTATCTCTCCAGTTTCGCATTTCTCCTAGGTCGCCTACGTCTCAAAGATTTAGACGGCTGTCGTGCATATTAGTCCCATTTGAACTGGAAGCACCACGGCGCTTAAAAGAGCGCGCAGCCCCTAAGAATGTTCGCACGGCGCTGACTGGGACCGAGAGCCTGCTTTCGTCTTGTCGCCTTTGAGAGACAGTGACATGCATGTTTTCGGTGGATCGTGGTGGTTGCTGTGTCCAAGAAGTCGTTTTCGGACCGTCGGAGCCATGAGCGACAGCGACCTCGAATACGTGTCTCCGAGACAAGTTCGACTTCTTCCTGCGACACAACATCCACCTCCGCCCTCTCCACCGATTCCACCGATTCCGCGCCTTCCGCCTCCGCCGCGCCGGCGACAGGCTCGAGAAAGTCGCCGATATATGCCTCATGTGATGGCCGTTCAGCCTTTGTCGATGGATTGGCGATCTACTCCAAGCGAGGGTGAAATGCGATAATTGGGCACTATGCTACACTGGAGACGCGAATTCCCTATGTGACGCGTTCCGCGCCCGACAACAACACCAACCAAGAACGTGAAAGCGACGTATGAGGCGGAAACAGCACGTAATTGAAGAGATATTGATTCTACGCGATTCTACATTGGTATATCCACTGAGGCTCGGGGAAGTGGCGAGGCTCCTCCGCCTGCTCCTCCCCAAGGAGAATGCATCAACATCGCAGAATGGCTTTCACCATCCGCGCCACTCCTCAGATGTTTCCATATCGGTGCTTGGCCCGCACACATCATCACGAAAGCGCGGAAGCACGAGAGCATTCAGCAGACCGGTCTCAGTCTTCCAATTACAGCTGATCGAAGACCGTGACCCAGTCCTTTCACATCTTCGCAGCGACGCTTAGAGCAGACTGGCGCTTTTCGCAATCATGAGCGCCATTGAACGCAAGACCCTTTACCACCAATGGGCGACGAGTCGGCGCATCCAGAACGTGATCCAGAGCCACCGACCAAGGTCGTTGGCAAGCCAATGCAGCGCAAAGGAAAGCACAATGCTGTAGGAGACGGACTTGCTAGAGCTGCTTCTACGACAAGCATCAGACAGCAGACGGGGCAGCCATCGAAAGTCTGCAAGAGGCGTTCAAGCGGGGGTTTGGAATTATTGCGCCCAGACCCGCGGTGATGGCTTGCTACGTGACCGCCATTCCGATCGCACCAGAGAAGCACGTGAATAGCGGCGAACGCGATCGTGGTCAACGTGGTAGAGATCGTGGCCGAGATAGACGTTGGACGCCAAACGGGAGGACCGTCACACCTACACTGGCACACAACTGGGGTGGTAAAGAGGGCATTGCTGGATGTGGTATTGAGACTGCGCGCGAAGCCATTGCCGAAGCTGAAGGTGGGAATGATAATGGCCACAGGAGTTGTTCTAGGCAGTCTACCCGAGCAGCTGAAGCATCGCAGGTCACAGACTCACAGTACTCCTAGAGTACCCGTGAACAGCCACATGTGAACTCGTCAATACCTGTTCGAAGAGAGAGTGTTGACGGATTGCATTGATAGATCATATCATCGACTGCCCTTCAAGCACGTCCCAGTACTGCGAGGACTACAACGGAACACTTAATAGACTCCGCCGACCCAGTTCTCTCCACGCTGCTGCTCGAGCTCGAGGGCAGCACGGCACGGCACGGCACGGCACGGCACGGCACGGAGAAGCTAAATCTTGAGCTTAGTCTTGCGTAGTCAAGACGAATGAAGACCATTTCATTGCATTTCTGAACGTGTATTAGCGGTCTGTTTGGTTATTTCGTACCTCCCTACACTTCTTGGACCTGGCATTTTCTGGCTTACATCCCACCCACACTTTCAACGTCGTCTGCAAGCATCAAACACTCGCCTCTGGACGGCCATCTCGCGCGGGACCGACACCAAGACATCGACTCCGTGTGCTCTGCTCAATCCCCGGTCGTCATCGGTTGACTGCAGCGGAGAGTGAGCAGATCTCTCCCAACCACGACAGGCCATACGAGCCACTGCGACCCCGTCGTGCACGTTGACACTAGGTATTATGCATGTTCCTGCGCTGTCAGTGGCTCAGAGCATGCATTCACGATAGCATCGAGGTCAATAGCAGAAGTGAGTTAGAATGGACGTTCCCAGAATGGCCATTGAACATACGGCCAGACTCCATCCGACTGTCCGCAAGGCTGGAACATCGGCAAGCTGCCGCCTCATACATGATGCACTTACGGAACTTCCGAACTGAACATAATCGGGAACGGCAATAAACTTGGTTGTGTCGTGGACTCAGCGACTTTTCTCAGGTTCCCAACTTGCACGACCAAGTTCTGGTTTGCGCACGACTCTCGCTAGAAATCATTCGCTACGCCACATGTTCAGGTGCCGCAGTCTTGCGGATTCCCAGAACCAGCTTATGCTGATCCTTGGGCATCTCTGGCCGACCCAACACCGATGACGACTGCCGCGGACCGATTGAAACACTAATGCGACCAAGGCTAGGATCATCCTGCTCAAGGCACACGATCTCCTCTCACGTCCATCACTTCCCATGACAGGCACACGAGCTGTTGGACAAGGTCCCACAGCAGATCCAGTACGGTCTGCGTGTGGGCAAAACATGACTTGGAATTGCCTGCAATGCGCGCGATACATGTGCCGAGCATATGTCATCACTTGGGTGCCTTTCATCTCAGCCTTTAGCGTAGCTCTTACTTCATCTGCTACCCATTCTCGGTCAAGGAGCTCCAAGACACTATCGCATACCTGGCGATGAGGTTTATATCGGAAACTGCAAACTCGGAAGAGGAAGCCAACCTTTGTATCCGCGCCAGCTCAGGCGTCTGGCGCTACACCATCTGCTCCAAAAGACTTCTCCGTCAATACGTCCACTGCTACTAGCAACGGCGTTGACACTACGTCGTTGATAGCATGTCGTTTGTACCATGTCGTTGACACTACGTCGTCGAGACTACGTTGTTAATACTTCGTGGCCATGTTCTCCCGCCATACGTTCAAGACAGCGCTCGAGAACCCTCGTCAGTGCTTAGCACGTCCTCTGCGACCTCATCTCGTACGCACGACACACATCCAAGGCAACGTTTAGCACATTCTCTACGACCTGATCTCGTACGGGCGCCACTGCCATGGAGAACACGGCTCCGCATGGTTCCACATTGAACAGCTTACAGCAGATGAAGCTGCTCAAGACCGGCTCTGACTGGCAGGAGGTTCGTCACCCCTTAGCTAGACCTCCTCGCTCTTGTAGCTCTCCAAAGACATTCTCGTCAAGGCCGGTAATAAAGCAAGGTCACATTAGCCTTGCGGAGGTTCCGGGCTGGATATTCAGAGACTATAGTCGGGGATCGGTCTACGGCATCCACTTCACAGGAGATGCTGCGGAAGCTAGTATCGGTTTCTCCGTACGTCTAGGTAATCTCCCTAATTGGGACAACAGACCTTCGCGAAAAGAATTCGCGGAAGCAATCAAGCTAATTCTGGACAAGGCCGCCTTGCGCAAAGGCAAGGCGGAGCTTAGGCGAGAGGACATCTACGCTATTAGGAGGAAGTGGGAAGAGCACTGATGTCTGGCACAGTCTCGCAGATGCATTCACCACTTCCATTTCAACTCCATTTTCCGCCCAACCGATAATCACCCATACTTCATCCGCTCCGCGGATTGGTTCGCATTGCCACCTCGGCAAGCCTGTACGCAGTGAGCCCATCGCCAGCGTCATATGCTCGCATTGCACTAGCTAAGCTAGGTGTCTGCGCCCACTTTCACCAGCTGCACATGGTCCTGCTCGCGTTCGGGCTTCCACTGCGTTGTCATTTCAGCGGAACCACTACATCGGGAAATTGCTGCAATACCTCAACTTTTCGGCAACTAGCGACCTAGTCTGCTACCACCCGAGTGTGTCAACTCCTGCCTAACGTACAGCGATGCTTGCAAAATATATGGTTGTTCAGTTGTTCATTGCCTTTGCGACTAGAGTGCTCGCTCACCGCGAGAGGACAGAGACACACAGCACAATGAGGGCGAGGGTTTGAAGCTGTTTGCGTGGCATTACGAGATACAGCCAAGGTGGACGAATCTGTCTGGACCACACGACCTGAGGTCGCAATACCGAGAGTATCCTCGTCTGCCCATTCTCGAGAATCCACCCGGATCCTGGACTGACTGAATTTGTGGTCAAACCTTCAAAGCTCCTTATTAAACACATGTGCGAGAATACCACAAACCCAAGTTTGGCCATGAGGTAGCAGGTTAGTCAGAGAAGTAATGAACTAAGTAGACAATGAACAACGAACTTACAAGCGCATAGAGAGACGGCCGATATGAAGCCGTAGTAGGTGATATCGATACTCACTTGCATCACTACTACGAGCTACGATTCCCCTTCTACTAGTATTCGTTGATCTTGATTGTAGGGAAGATTGAAAGAAGGAATGTCTGCGGGTGGTGGCGGACGGTAAGGGGAAGTCTTGGGCGGCCACTACCAATTTTCCATAGTATGACAGCTCCAAACGTCTCAGCTTTCCTTACCTATTCCACAGAGTGTTTCGACGAAGCACCTATCGTTAACGCTTCTGAGGACAGTGACTTTGCTATTGTTGATGACGCCGGTGACGTTGAGACTACCAATAACATTGAAAGGTCGCACATCAACATCGGCAGCTCGCACAACATTGGCAGCAGCTTTCCCAAGGTTGACGAAGTTGGCATATCGTTGAGATCCCACATTCAGAATGTGTAGGCTATTAGGTCGAGTGTCTTCGCGCCCACTGGTTAGACGTGAGCGATAGTATGGTCGGCAATATCATCATTAGTGAGAGGCATAACCATTGTGATAGTGGCAAAAAAATATGCTGGCGGCGCCAACAGTACTGTGGCAGCTGGAAGATTATTGGCGTCTCCCAACGATTAAGCTCTCTAGTGGTAATTTAGCAACAAGGCGTGCTGCGCAGCACCTGTCACTCGCAGCAGTGCAGTCGATAATGTTGGAGTGGTGCAAGCGACGTCATTGAGATAATCCCCCGTATGGAGATATGATCGCATTGTAGAGCCTCGGTGACGGCGGTGCGAAAGAGATGCGCAATGAGGTTTCACTAGCAAGTTCCCAGCGCTGCTTCTGCTAATGCACTTAGGGGTAAGATCTGCCGCTCTCTGACACCGCTGCAAGGAGTGGCATGAAACACCCTAAAGCCGCTCTCTGCATTTCGTTGGAAGGAATTGCGGCATCACCAAATCAAGCAGATGTGTTGGGCAGCTGTTGGCAACTGTTATGCTGTTGAGATATCTTGATACCAGCTTGAGTATCAGGCGTCACAAGAACATGTATACTGAGTGAGAGAGGCTTGAGCTTCGCCTCGAAACATCAGCGCGTCGCCAGGGCTGACAGGCGGTCCATGCTGGGGCTGTCAATGATGCAGAATCGCAGATCAGATTTGAGGCCCACGGTCGTTACTTATTTCTCCATAGCATGAGTGATGAGAGAACGAGGTACTGTCGAAAAAGCCTCATCGATCTGATGCGATACTAGGATCGTATTGGGTCCGCGAGGAGCCCCAGCAGGTCTCGGCCAAGACGGATCTTACCTGGTTTAATGCGCCCTCCTACGGAAGATCTATATGAAAAGTTGTGTGCCACCGTCGAAGTATTCGCAGCCACAGCTACCAGATAAGGCAGTCGACCACGCCTTCTCGCCGAATCAAACACCTATATAGACTGGTTGCCAAGCTGTTAGCTCTATTTCGACCTTATGGCAAGGACTATGCCTTGCCTAGAACGTGTCCTGATGCATCAACTCCCATCCAGTCGTGACCAGACTACTCATGGACACAATCGCCTGCGCATGTCACAGGTCACTGCTCCTGTATCTGGGTTCAATCTCGGGCCAGACTACCTTTCCCTGTTGTCGACGAACATCTTGTGGACAGACCGAGGGCAGCCGCGATTCAGTGTCCGAGACAATGCGGTGAGAAAGCCTCGACTGCTCTCAACAGTGTAGGTGTCGCCTTCTAAGCGCCCGAGGCACTTGACATCCTCGTTGAGTGTTCAGGTGTCACGAGGTGTTGCCGCTGTTCTGCGTTCTCCGTAGCCTAGTATGGTAATGATCTGACTTGAATAGTACGTGTCGCGTTGGCTAATCGCACACTATGTGCGTGCGGTTCGAGGCTCGTCTTTACCATCAAGGATCGTAGCTTCGGCGTCGTGCAAGTCGAGCGGTTCGGCGAGGATGCGAGACAAGATCTTTTTGTCAATTTGCCTAGCGTGAAGACATAAACATCGCGGGACAGTAGCAACGCAGGTCCTGTAGGCGGACACTTGTCGATGATCTGCGTGGGAATCGTTGAAGCATCGCCGTACTGTCCGATGAGTTGCGCAAGCTTGTTTACAGATCCTATATATATTTCTCAGATGGTGGCCAGTGCAGTCTCGACGGTCGTTATAGTAGCGGATGTGAAGCTTATCTAGAGAAAATTCGAAGAGAGATCTCCTCAGGCGGCGCTTTGGGCAGTGCCAGGCCAGACACGCCGCCTGTCGGCTTGGAGACCTGATAAGGTTGACAACGGCGAGGACATCAGGACAGTGGTGACGATCAATGAGTCTGAGGACGTCGATGATAAAGGGTGATAAGTCGAAGGAGCATGAGGCGACAAGCAGTATGTTTTCCAAAATGGATGAGCTCGACATTTTCGCGATCGGCCCACCAACAGATAGCGTCCATGGAGAAACAAACACTATAGGCTTTCATATGACTGGTCTCATGCCCTGAAAGACCAATGCGGCGCAATTTTCACTGCAATCGCAATTGCTAACAGCCCCGGCATCATTCTTACACCAATCGCTCTCCTTGCCAGCACAAGAGCTGTCCTAGTAGCGGACTTAGTGCAATGCATGTGGGAGTGTGTCTTTTCGTAGCAGCTAGTGCACTCAACACGAGAACAATGGGTGGGGTTTGGACAGTCATGGTCAGTGTGAACGAAGCTGTGGCTCTCCCGATGTGGCAAAGAGGAAGGGCTGCAACGGTCTCCTCGATGGCAACATCTGAGAAAGGCCGACAAATGTGCTGCCGTCTGGCGGCGAGGGGGAAGCGGCTTGGTCATGGTCGTCGTTTGATGCTGCTGGTCACCGGCCGTTGGCTGTGTTGTCTTTCGAGGAGGCTGGCGTGCAAATGTTGGAAAATGCAGCCGGTACAGGGCTTGCTAAGATGTAAGTCAGAGAATTGAACTTGCTGCTTGCCTATTCGCCGTCTTTGCCGCATGATTTCCAGGCATCCCTCGCGCTATGCACCAAGTCATTGCCCACTCGCTTGGCCTGGCTAAAAGCTTTTAGCGGACGTTGCTCAGCTCGGTATTGAGCTGATGTACGCTGATGTACATCGATCGAAAACTTTTTCACCATCTCATCTCTTGGACCTTAAATCTCTCTTCGCTATGTTCTTTGCGCTTTCCTCGACTTCCTTCTCATATCATTCCCTCTTCATGGTCTCCACGCCCATTGCTTCAACCCTCCCGAATCAACGCGAATTCTTTCCTCAGCTTCATCTCAGCCTTCTCCAACCACTATACTACTGTCGTGGTGGGCGGCACACTGTCCGTGACGGAGGTGCGGAGCTCCTTGAGGAAGTCGAGCGTTACTCCAGACAATATTCCTTCGCTTTGTAGTGAAGTTGAGCGGGCGTGACAGTCATTTTGGTTGTATCGAGATTGGTGCTAAGTATTTCCTGGCCAACAACTGATCCTCCACTCCTGCTCAGCTGCGGCCCTTCCACAAGCAGATCACAGAATTCTATGCCCGTGACACGGCACTGGATCACGGAAGCGGCCCTTCAACGGAAGACAGGGGACAGATCTTAGCGTGAACACATCGCGAGCCATATATTTTTCGAATCGCGAAGCCAAGGCTTGATGGTCGCGACCGAAGGCCTAGAAATGCGGAGAAGAAGTGGACCACTGGACCACGATCCGCCTTTCCCTCTTTGTACGATGTGTCGAGATCCTTGAGGAAAACAAGTGTATCATCAAAGAAGTCAGTGACAAGTATTGCACGGCACTGCCACCGACTGCATAGGACTGTCCATCGCAATACTCCATGGCGGCCTCGGCCGAGCGGAGCACATTCTCCAACTTCGATCTGCTGTCTCCGCAGAGGCTCAGGTCTACCGAAAGAGCTATGCGTGGTATACACAAGCACCACTTCTTGACAGACAGTGATAGGCCCGAGGACTCTTGGTCATGGACTGAGGCCCAGCAATACAGCCACGACTATAGCATCGCCCACCGAGTGCCGCCATCCGACTCTTGTCGAACTGGGCTCGTCATCGCAGTGGTCAATCGAGCAATTCGCAGTTCCTCGAACAGGATGACGCTAAGGCTTTCGAAGGCGGCAAGTACAGGATGATGATGATGATGAGGCCAGTGCAGATGGACAACAAGCATCGTCATCTCTGATAGCGACGCTCAGAGCAAGCCATGATAAATCTTGCATTAGGGTCCGATCCAGCGGGGCCGGGGATGGACTGCTTCACGGAAGAACCGCACTAGTCGAGCAAGCAAACACATAGGTGAAATGCGCCGAGCCAAAGTTTTTGACAATATCTGATGCTTCAATCCGAGCTTTGCGATCACTGGTCGGATCATGACTTCATTTTGCCAGCACTGTCTATTAAATGCAAGTGGAGGCTACAAAGCTCGGCTACTTTGTGTATGCTCTAACAGCTCTTCACTACTCGGTGTCTTGTGCTCCTCCCATACAGTGCGGACGAGAGGGCCAGAAGTATGCCACAGACAGACCGCTTACCAGGCTTTGCTTCGGGTGCCAGGGAGTGATCTCAAGTATAGGGTTCTGCTCATTCGCGGCGAAGCATTTCGCTTGATTTGGAGCGCTGTTCGATTTTGCTTCTCGTATGCTTCTCAGTCTGCATGGAGAGCTTTGATGGCGTGGTAGGCGAGCTGCTTCCTTCTCGGCCGATCGCATGGTCGGGGTAGATGTATTGCTACTATTGGTCATGGCGAAAGACTTTGACGGCCACAAAATCGTAAAGGTGGAATGGTGTAGGTCATGTGAGGATTGAGTTCAACATTGGGTTCATACAGGCGGCGTCGATGAGACAGAATGCGTTGACGACTCACGAGACAGGGCCGGAAAGAAGGCGGCGAGACGAAATGCGCTCGGAAATGATGTACTCGAGACCACCGACAAAAATACTGAAGGAACACACAGTAGGCAATGATGGTCACTCAGTCCGGATTCCTCGGCGGGGACGGACCTTGCGGGGGTGTACTCGGTTGACTTTCCCAATCCTGTTGCAGGATGGAAATCTCCATGGCGACGCAACGCACACAACACACAACTCCGCGCGCATCGTTCTGTATACCTAGCTATTCACAGCTGGAGAATAAGGCTATGTCTTTCATGCGCGGCCATACCAGCGCTGCACTCTTCAACTCACACGACTGTTTATGAGTCATGTGGAACGTGTCCGTATGGGTTGATGAAGTCGCCGCGCTCGCTGACAATGATAATCGCGAACCTCACGAACCTCACGAATCTCACAGGCCCCATGAACGTCTGTCACCATCGCATCCGTGCAGCAAGAGAAAGCGAATGTGCAAGCGGCCTGGCCTCGTCGAACTCAGCTCCAACACCATGTCGCGTGCATGTTCGCCGTCCAAGAAGAGAAAGGTTGACATGGAGGGCGACATGGAGGTCGATGAATTAGAACAGGAATTGCTACCGGAGGACGAAACAGAAACACCAAGACCAAACGCTCGACAGCGCATAAGCCATCGAGGAGCTCAGGCAAGCGCGCATCCGTTTGCAGCCAGCGAGCGCTTCGCTCCTCCACCGCTATCACCGTCGCCGTGGCCACCGCAGGCAGCGTCTGGACGCATGTCAACGCCTTCGCGTGGCTCCGCACGCACGAGCACAGCCTCATCGCGCTCGAGAAGCCCTGTCAAAGATGTTACTGATCTGCAATTCGCGGACATCGCGGTCGTTCCGTGTCTGCGCGACGAGGTCGAAATTCCCTCCTGTGCCACCAGGTGCTTGGAGACACTGGCTGGCATAGTGGCGGATGAAGAGTGGTTGCCAGAAAGTGTCGCGCAGGATATGGAGGCACATGGTGAACGGCTGAACAGCTTCGTACGGAAAAATGCAAGTGAGGATCCTGCGCCGTCGGACTGGGAGGAGTGGAAAGAGATTTGTCAAATCGCGCGTGAGCAGGAACGAGACGCTGCTGCGGAGCCCGCATGGAATAGTGAGGTTCATAGTGCCGTCTTCAAATGCGCTTTTCGATTTCGGAGACAGCGTATTCGACACTTCAACATGTTAGTACTATCTCACCCCGCTCCCATCAATACTGACCGCTTACCTCCTCGCCAGCACTCGCGCCCACCCAGTCAAAGCATTCCTCCCAATTGTTGACAGCCGGACTTCAGAAGCTCGTCTCGTAGATTATTCTATCAACTACCTCCCTACCGAGCAAGAAAGGGACGACATCACACGACTACTCCATGCTCAAGCAGACTCGGAGCTCCGTACGGTTACTCAAACATTGACAAAATCCGTGCGCTTTCGCCCTTGCCTTATCTCTGTCGAGACAAAAGCAGATGCTGGGACGCTCAAGGCCAAAAGTCAACTCGGCGTATGGGGCGCTGCGCATTTTCAACGCCTGCAGACCTTGTTTACAAGAAGGGGCGAAACCGATGTAACAAGCGACGTCCTTTCCGTCCACCCCGCCATTCTTGTGCAATCCCATACCTGGAACTTGTTTCTCCTGGTTGCAAGAGGATGGGGGACATCTGGAACGAGCCCACAGCGACAACGTGGCTCCATCGATATCATTGATCTCGACATTTGTCTGGGCGGGACCAAGAACCTTCGCCAAATCTGGAAGCTTCGGGCCAGTTTGCATGAACTTGCGAGATGGGGAGAGGAGGAATATTGGCCTGCATTTCATGAGCTTATGGAGCAGGAGCTTGCAGGTAGTCATGAGACGTTGGTTGCATGACAGGACCAAGTGTGCAGGAACATTCTGCACCCCTCCGCCGCTTCATCTGGTCAACTTCTCTTGGCGCTACCACTGCAAAGCAAATATGTCGCCCTTGACCAAGACGCGAGCCCATCACTTCCCTTGACCAGGACACATGGAATATATGCGAGGATCATGGGCAAAGTGGGTCTCGCCAACGAAGTCGAAGGAACGCATGCAGACCATCATGTGGTCGAAGATGGATCCTATGCTGCACGCACTGAAAATGATGCGCGACTTGTGGGAGATGTTCAATCAAACAATTGACCCATATCCACCCTTCGATGTGCATTCTCAACCCCAGCGTTAGCAAGCGTACCCTTCGCAGCGGTCGATATTCCTTGGCCGAGACCTGTTCCGTCCACCCTTGACCTTTGTTACCGGCATCGATACCTTTGGCGATCCAGTGCTAAAGGCTGACTTCCATAGCCTGGACATGCGCTTTCCAAATCCGTATGCCATCGCCAACATCATCAGCGACGTTTGAAGGGGAGTTTCGATCTACAACTTGCTTTAGCTCTACTACCTCTCGGGAAAAGCTTGGACGCCCGAAGTCCGCCGGCTGTCAGGACCTACGGTAGTCCACCACGGGACTCTTTGACACTGGATCAAGATGCACTGAACGTGAATGGCTCGAACCACGACCTAAGTGCCACACATGGAGAGGTGATTGCTAGGATCAAAGTGGGCTCGGTCGGCGTGAGGCTCGGGACTGCAAGAGCCAGCAACACCCATGTACATCGGTCTGATAGGAGTCTTGTTCATCTGCCTCAACATCATTCAATCGAAGCGTTCCATGCTCTCCAGTAACCGTGGTAGTTAAAATACTCTTGCTCTTGCCGTGGCCATCGTGACACCCGTTCAGACCATTATCGGTCGTCTGCAGGGACCGCTTCCATCGCATCGGGACGATCATGCAATTTGAAACCGAATAGAGGTGAAAGAATTTTCAAGATTTCTGATATTGCGATCTTAGACTGGCGAATCTGTAGGACTCCTCGTACACTTCTCAATAGCGGGCGACGTTGGCGCTGATCCTCTCGTCGATGTATTTCGAAAGGTCCATACACTGGTCGGTCGGGCGTGCCAGGGATCAGTGGAAGGCATTGGTACAGTAGAAAGCGGGGTTTGGTGGGTGGGTTGAGCTTTACTATAGTCGGTCCTCGTCATTGTCGCCGTTTCAACCATCTCGCACACTCCGCCGGCATCAGAAACAGACTTGAGTTTTAGCCTCAGACTTTGCAGATCAGATTCGCAAGTCGCGCAAACACGAAGACCTCTCACAGTCCTTTCGACAAGACTCAGCATCGCATCGCCGTGTTCAAAGTGACCAAGCATCGCAAGGAGATTCAGAAGAAGGCCGAGGAGATTATGGAGCTCAGTCGTGCCGACCGACGACAAGGCAAGAACAGAGATGGATGATCAAAAAGATATCCCTTGATTGTGCCGACTGTGAGGCTGGAAAAGATCGATCCACAACTTGCCGAGTACAAGAAGGCGAAGCGCGCTGCCATTTAGAGCCAAGAGACCTGCCAGATATGTTGGCATGCCAGCGAGCTGACGCTGTAGAGCTCATTCGTGCCGACCGACGACAAGGCAAGAACAGGAATGGACGGCTACATTATCAACAAGGAATTCCTTCATTGTGCCGACTGGGAGGATGTGCCAACCTTGGCTAGAAATGATCCAGGACTTGCCGAGGACAAGAAGGGGAAGCGCGCTGTCATTGAGAATCAAGAGACATGCGAGATTTGCTAGGATGCTGGCGAGCCAACTCTGGATATGCTCAGGCTGCCCGCGTTCTTACTATATTAGATGCCTCTCGTATGACTTTCAACTCAACTACGTAGCATCAACCTCAACTTTCGGCATTTCACGGCCTTGCGGTAGCTTCCAAACACCGACATCCACCTCAAACACACACAAGCCGCTGCTCTCTACCAAGGCTTATCGCTACTCCTCAACTTCGGCAACCCAAATCAGACTTAGGCAAAACCCAAGGTGAAGACTTCAATCAACATCGAAATCAACACTGGCTCGATACTGTCCCCTCAGCTGCGACTTCCCAAATCTGACGACGCCGCCTAGGAGGACTCATGCTCCGGTGACTTCTCAGCTCCCGCTTCGATGCCCATAGACGGCTCTCATCTCCCTCCTTAGTAAGAATCTCCATCCCAACAGCTTCCAAAGCTCGTCTTTGAAGCAGTCCTGCACACTGGCTTCTTTGAGACTTTGATCTTGGGTAGCGGTATTGAATCCATATGAACATTCGGCATCCTCGAGCATTCGGCATCTTCAAGCATTCTTTGAACAAGTCATCGTCATCTTCCTCTCGCACTCCAAACACGCAGCTCACAGGAGTCCCTGGACGAGCAGGACCTACGAATCTTCCTTGTAAAGAGCAACAAGAGGCTGTGAAGGATGGAACGAAAACGCGATTGGTATCTGCGGAAATGTCATGGCATCGAACAATGCATCGGCATTAAAGAAGGATATATTTCGATGCGGGCGGAATCGTCCCTTCCACGAACAAGAACGGCTAGGCAGAGGGAAAACTCAAGAGTGTAAAAGGCAGATGTTTGGATTTTGTTGAGAAACG
This sequence comes from Pseudocercospora musae, assembly GCA_001578225.1. Classification (NCBI taxonomy): domain Eukaryota; kingdom Fungi; phylum Ascomycota; class Dothideomycetes; order Mycosphaerellales; family Mycosphaerellaceae; genus Pseudocercospora; species Pseudocercospora musae. The sequence goes on from LFZO01000662.1 coordinate 54,154, forward strand.
TTACTTACCTAGACGGAGGTCAGCGCCCTGAATCGATAGGGCAACATCGAGCCAGCCCAAAGTACTCGTGAACGAAACAATATTGTACCGCTAAGTGCTAGACAAGGCCAACAACCCGCCCGTACCCAACAACAGTCAAATGATCTCCGGCGTGGAAGACTACATTGCAACACCAGATCTGATACAACAAGCAAGTACAGATCCGCAATCCGTGTTGACTTACACAACGGTCCACTTCCTGCATTTGCGATCCGTTCCAGTGATGATGATGATGATGATGATGATGATGATGATGATGATGATACGGAGGAAGAGCCATACCTGGTCTGGTACTCAGCCCTTTGGAAGACTGCACACTTTCTCAAACCAGGTTTGATGTTCGAGAAGCACATACTTCATTCAGCCTCTCAAAAAGCTGCACATTTCCCTCTTCTCGCTGATGAGGCAGAGCTACACAAGGCAGGTTTTGATGTGGGAGAACCATAGACTTCATCCTTTCGGAAGGATGCTCGCTTCGCTTCTCGACAACGATGGGCCTCGGACACCGGTCTCGTGATGAGGAGCAACCACAAACTCTGCTTTTTTGAATTTTGGATCGCGATGAGCAGCCACCGACCCTGCTTTCCTGGATTTGAGCCAAGCTTCTGGATTCCATGGACATTGAATCGAATGTACCATTCATTCCGGTGATCCAACTCATTCCATATTCGCCATGCGCACCTCCTTGCGCGAGCAGGCGTATGCTGGGGTCATTGGAAGAAAAGATTCCCAAGGAGCTCCGTCTGAGACTCTTCGGTGTTGTCTTCGGTCGAGGCACGGCAGCAAACATCGCGGCTTGTTGTCACTAGGGGCGTTGTCTGGGAAGGCGCGGACGTGCTGTGAATTCTGAGCTGCAAGTTGAATGGCTTGAGAACTGAATCGATATAGCTGCTATCTTAACAAGACGAACTGCGAAGAAGAAAAGAAGGGGAGATCTCAGAGGGAGACTCTACCTTTGAATACCCTACGGCAGGCTTGCGGGAAAGTGCGAACAGTTATCTGGGCTTGTATACAGCCAGGAATCTACTCGAGGATGTGGTCCATCGCCAGGAATTTGACTGAATGACAGACGATAGCAAGCAGCTTGGCATATCAGTGAGATACTCGTTGCGCGTGAGTAGCAAACAGTGCGAGTTCACGGCTCACAGTGGCTCTTGTTCTACCATTTGAAATGACTTAGCAGGCAGGTGAGTATTAAGCATAGACTAATCTGATCCAAGCTCCTCCTGTTGCATACGAGATGCCTATCTCCAAGCAGACCGTTGGTGCGTGGTTGCGGCGAAGCCGGATTCTCGATTCCTCGCGAAGAGCACGGGTTGGGGTATCCGATAGTCCGAGTGTCGTCCCTGGAAGGAACGAGGCGCGCGAGACGGAGGTAGCGAGATGCTAGCTGCTGACATAGAGTCGACATTGTCTACTCTCAAGACTATCTTAACAACGCTAAACTTCGTCGTAATAGAAGAGGTTGAGATAAGAGAAGACGAGATTATTCGTGGCTGAGAGCACATAGCAAGCCGCTGGATAGAAGTGCTGTTCGATTGAATACCGGCGAGACCATGGGCATTGTGGAAAATGATGACTGATCTGCATTGCCAGGCAGCCGGACACGATTTGGATGTGGTCGCGAACTGATTTGGATCGCACGATTGATTGCATATCAATACCTTGGCTTCCCTTCGGATTGGCGCTCGAGGTACTAACCCTTCGCACTCCGTCAATGTGTGAGGGTATCGTCAAGGTTGGTTTTACACTGGACTTTTGCCGGGTTGGGTTGCATTCTTGGGGCGCTTTCGCCTGGTAGTTTTCCCAGCTCGATGAATTCGAACCCAATCCTGGTGCCGAGCGCCAGCAGCACTATTCTCCGAAATCTCAGTCCGCAATTCGCGCATAATGGCGGCGCGAATTCTGACGACGAGCTCGTGAAAGGGGCGAACATCGATTCGAAAGCTCGATCGTCCATCTCTGGTGCAGGAAATGGCGGCGGCACAGGTACTCGCGACAGAGGTACAGGCACA
>LFZO01000663.1:0-23217 GCA_001578225.1 Pseudocercospora musae
CAAAGTTCTAAACTATCTAGTTCTCTCGCTAACGCGCCGCCTTATACTCGAGGGTTACGTCTAGTATGCGATTTATAGGATCTCCTATATAGTTAACGTAGAAATCCTTGAAGTCTTTGTAGGTATAAGTACCTAGGTCTTCGAGATCGTAGTTGTTATGCTACTTCTTATACGCATCGCCTACGAGGTATATAACCCTATATAGCGTCTTACTATAGTTAGTACGATACGCATTTCCTAACAAAGCAAAGATTAAGGCTAGTTCCCTTAGGAACCTCCTTACCTCTTTAATAGTATTATCCCTAAAGGGTTTTAGCTCCTTTAGTCTAGGCTTGCCTATCGTGATATCCATACCCGTACTTGCTACGCTTAGCGTAGGCGCCTCGCTGTATCTTCGCGATAGTGTAATACTAAGACTAAGCCGAGAGGGTAGGGTCCTATAGATACTCTCTATAGACCTATCCTTAGAATTACCGGTATCCTAGTCGGACTCCGGCGATGCTTAGCGATTAGACCGCTCGACGCTTACACTACGCCTAGTACCCGCTAGCGCTAATCCTACGTCGTACTATATACGTAGCCTAGCATTTTTACGCTCTAGCTCCTAGGCTTAGACTTCTTGTTTAAGTAACTTCTACTCGGCTTTCGAGCGCGCGATTCGCTCGTTTAACGTAGCCTACCGCTCGCTAAAGGTCGTCTAACGTTCTTTATCCCCCTAAGGGCGATCGTCGTCCGTAGGCGCCGCGGTATTACTGCCTAACGTAGTCGGCTCGCTTGCGCTCATCGTGCGGTATTCTATAGGCCGCTACGGGGATAGACTTATTAGAACTATTAAGGGCTAGGTATGTAGCAACGTATAGAATACCCGCCTAACCGATAACACTATAGGTAGTAGAACTAACAAGTACCTCCTAAAAGGATTACGCAGAGCGCTAGGTTAAAAAGGCTATGCGAGTTACGTGCGTCCGGCGTGCGCCCCTAGCGCGCGCCGCTTGGCACACTTAGGGCTTGGCAAGAGACCTTACCTCATCGAGGTTCTTATAGAAGGAACAAAAGGTAAGGAGCTATACTAAGGATAGTTAAGGAAGTAGAGTATAATAGTAACCCTAATTAGGACTAAACATATTAGTCTAAATACATATCTAACAAGGAGGAGAGTTCTAGGCAAGATACTAGAATATATATATAGATATAGGGCCTAGATATCTAAATATATTATACTCTTTTATCTCGAGAGATAAAGGATAAGGAACTAACTTCTCTAAAAGATAGGGTTATTATAGTAAGAGATTACCTAAACTAAGAAAGGCTTAAATAAAGTAACGAGATAGATAATTAAGGAGGGCCTTCTTAAGTAGTTCTCCCTTATAAAGGAGGAACTAGAGAAGAAGGAAGGTAGGAAGTAAGAATAGGAGCCTAGTAAGAGGAAGGAGCTATATAGATCCTCTCTATATCCTATAGCCTAACTAGATACAAAAGCTAGGAATGGAATCCTATATAGTAGGAAGGAAAGGAAGGGTTTTATACTAGAAGCTATAGGCTAAGGGCTTTTACCTTTAAAGGTAGATAGGGATAGCTACTTGTCTAGTAGGTAGAATAGTATAGTAATACAAGAATTTATAATATATATAGACATTTCTAGAATATCTAATACTATATTCTACTAGAGACTAATCTATAATATAAGGATAAAAGGATTCTTAGGCTATATTGTAGGAATTATAACCTTATCTCTCTAGAGCAGAACCGTATTTAAAATTAGAAAGGTATAAGGATATCTTAAGGCCCTAAACTATAGGCACTCTCTAGAGCTTAATACTATTACTAATCCTACTTCTATTTCTTATATCCTTCCTCCTTCTAGGACTAGAATCCCTAAATACTATAGTAGCTAGATTTGTAGATAATACTAATATTCTTATATAGAGTAGGAATATAGAGGAAAACTATATATAACTCGAGGAAGTATACCAATACTATATAAAATAGGTAACTATGTATAGGATAGTATTTACTCCTTAGAAATACTAGCTTATCTACTTTATAAGGTATAAAAAAAGATACAACCTATAAGCTACTATTAATATTCTAAGATATAGGGAATAATCGGTACTAAGCTTAAGGCTTCTTAGAGTCTAGCTAGATTTAAAACTAAAATAGAGATCCTATATTAGAAAGGCTATAGAGAAAGGTATAGTATTAATATAAGCTATCTAAAGACTATATAAGTTAATATAGAGTACTTTATACTTAGAAGTAAGATACCTATATATAGTAATTATTAGACCTAGAATAATATATAGCTACTAGATATAGGCTAACCTTAAGGGAACTATAGGATATAGGAAAGATATTACTAAACTATTTAAAAGGATTTAGAACTAAGTCCTTAGAATTATTATAGGTATATATAAAAGTATTCCTCTAATAGTCCTCTAAAGGAAAGTAGAGATTCTTCTAATCTAGATATATACCTAAGACTTAGTAAGGTAGTATTAAAAAGAAATTTAAAAAGCTAGTAAATACCTTTATAAGGAATAGGTATAGAAAGGTAGTAGAGAGTATCTAGAGGATACTTAAGGCCTAGGGAAATATAATGAATAACTAGAGTAGATAGGAGAGTATTAGAAAGCTTATCTAGAACTAGGAAAGGAATAGTATCTAAACTCTCCTACTATACTTATAGAATAAGAAGGAGCTAAACTAGGAGTTATAATAAGAGTTCCTAACTATATAGGAAAAGAAAAGATAAGCTAAATAGGACTTTATAGATCTATAGCTACTTCCTTTCTACTAAGGCTAGATATAGGATAGAATAGAAACGAAGCTCTATAAGAAATAGTCTAGACTAGTATTCTTAATAGCTTAGTATTCTTAATAGCTATCTAAATTAGAATAGAGTATATTAGACTTAGGATATATCTTATAAAAAGGAGAGTTCTAGAACTATAACTAGACTATATCTATAGCTAGGATATCTAGATAGTAAAATGTATATATATTTTCTATTTAGAGAGGTAGGCTAGCGAAGATAAGGATACCTATACGTAGTACTAGCTACGAACCTAGAGTAGTAGGCAAGATAGGGGGCTACTATCTTACTAATAGTCTTTAGAGCTAAGATCCTCTTTAATAACTACTAAAGGGAACCTAAGGCCTCTACTATACTAACGAAGACTAGCGCGACCTTGAGTATGTAGTCTAATATCTTCTAAAGGAATATATAAGATACTAAGCCTACTAAATAGTAGACTAGGCCTATAGGCTAGAGTAGTAACCTAGCCTACTAGGTAGGTTAAAAAGGGAATAGGTATAGATACCTAGTAAGGTATTAATAAGGAGGAAGGAGGAAGGAACTAACCGTTTAGAGACTAGTTAAGTCCTAAATCTATAGTATAGTACTACTCAACTAGACTAGGCTAGGATAGTAGTAGGATAGACTAACTATATTTCTAAGTATAGTTTACGTAATCTAGATATTAAGTAAGGTTAGATAGGGAATAGGAGGAGGTAGTAGTATTCTAGGTCCTAATAAAAGGAGCTTTCTTAAGGACTTAGTACTAAAAGTAGGATAAAGGAAAGGTAGCTATATACTACTAACTACTATTAGACCCGTCTTTAAGATCTCTAGAGAGAGGAGGTTCTAGGAGCGACTAATAAAGGCTATCTAGCTATAGTAAGGCTAGACCTAGACTATAAGGATAAGAGTAACTAATATAGACTTCCTAGCCTCTATAAGGCTAGACTTAATACCTTAATAAATCCTCTAGCTACTAGATACTTTAGAAAAGTACAATAATAGCGGGACTAGGGGGAAGGGGAGTAGGAGGCTATTTAGGTAATAAGATAGTAGACATAGGTCGGAAGGTAGTAACTAGAACCTAGTATACTAACTAAAGGGCTTTTAAGTAAAACTAGAAGAACTAAGATTAGAGGAAAGAGGTTTTTACTAAAGGATAAGCTATAGGTTTCCTCTTAACAATATAGCTCGAGTTTGTCTATCTACTAGACGTTATAGTTAGGATCTATAGAGTATATAGCTAGTATCTATATAGGCTATAAGGCGCTATAATAGGCTAATTAAATTATCTATCTACTTAGAGAAATAGAAGGGAAGAGAGTTAAGACTAGGTATTTATATAGATAGGATCCTTAGACTAGAAGACTATAAGTAATATAAGAAGAGGACTAGAGGTAACTACTAAATAGCTAATTTAAGTAGGAATACTAGACTAATTCTTACTTATAGCTTAGAAGAAGAGAAAGGTAGAATATACTACTAAAGGAAATTAAGGCCTAGTAAGAGAACAGAACTCTATAGCTACTATAACTATATAAAGAGAAATTAAACTAAGCGGTAGAACTATAGTAGCCTATAAAAATATAAAGAAGAAAAGGGATTTCTAGACTTATACTTTTCTTTTCTATAAATCTAGATAGAGCGATAGCTATCTATTCTATAGAGGAATAGACTAGTAATATAAGAATAATAATATATATATATATATATATATATATTTTAAACTAGTTATGTTTCTAGTTTAAACTAGGACTTTTTCTAATTTCTTAGTATTAGAACTATATAGCTAGTTCTAATTCTAGCCTTTAGAACTAAACTAAATTAGACTAAAGTACTAGAAGGTCTAGATTAAGGTATTTGCGTTTATATTAATAAAGCCGTTTCTAGTATATTTTATCTATTGCGTTAGCTAGTCCCCTATAGTATATACTAACATTTAGACGTTATATAGACTAGGGATATTAAGCTATTACTAACGACTAACGTTAGTAACGTTACTAACACTATTATTAACATTAATAATATAGTACTAACGGTTAGTAATAGTAGGGCTAAGATATACTAACTATAGTAGGAAGAGTACGTATATTACATAATATTAGATAGGTATATAAAGGATAGAAGTAATAGAAGTAATAGATATAGGCTAGTTAGAAAGGGCTGTTTTTAGAGCTATATAGAAAGCTATAGACTAATAAGAAGGCTCTATCGTTATCGTATTAATTACTTTTACTAGCGTTATTACTAGAAAGGATACTAATTAACTCAACTTAGTATTAGCGATACTCGTTATATACGTTCGAGTTATAGTTAACCTATTGTTAGTAGTGCCTCTTTACTAGTAGCTCTATAGTATTATAGGCGGCTCTACGTATCTAACTAGCGCCTAGGTAGTTACTATAGGTCTATAGATAATAAGAGCTATTAAGGCTATCTTGTAAAGCTTAAGACTATTACTAGGCTTATTGTAAGTAGTTAACTAGTAGGTCGTAGAAGCTAGAAGCCTAACTTACTACTAGATTAATAAGGCTAGCTACGTCAAGGTCGTATTTAAAGTAGTCCTTATATACTAGTATATTATTAGCCTTATACGAGTTATTATTATTAGTAATCTCTACCTACTATAGTTCAAACAAGTCGTATAGCTTAGCTTCTAATATCTAACGTATATTAGTACTTAGAAGGTTATTATCTTTCGCTAAGGCTATATCTAGTATAACTATAGCCTCTAGCTCTATAGTACGAATATTATATATAGTAGATAGCTTCTTCTTCTTTACTTCGTAGAGCTTCTCCTATTGCTCCTTCTATACTTTAAGGGCGAATAGATAGTAGCGTAGAGCCTTACTATTTATATATATATAGATAAGTAAGTCCGTATTCTTACTTAATAGGGATATTCCATAGTTATCCTATACGTAAATTATACTACTAAAAGCTCGTTTACTTAGTATAGAGTTAGCTAGCGTTCTTAGTAAACAAAGGGCTACGTTAGCTAAGTAAGGAGCCTTCTAAAGTATAGTAGAGGTATTCTAGAAATGCTTAGTATTGCCTATTTTACGTATACGCTTAAGTAACGCTAAGGGTCTATAGGCTTCGAAGACTCTAGTAGAGCTATAGAAGTTAATAAACTACTCCTTAAACTAGGTAAAAGCTAGTATATCGCTACTAAAATAGTCCTAGAAGAAGGAGTAGCGATATCCTTCCTACTAGTCTATAAAGTCTAGTAATATCTATAGCTATTTAATATTGAGTAAGTAAGTAGCCTAGTATATAGGCTAAGTCTAAGTACTTATTTAAGTATTAAATAAGGATAATAACCTATTGCCTTCTAGTAACTTAGCTCCTATAATGTCTCTTCGAAGTACTTTCTATTATAGAATAACGTAACCGACTCGTAAAGTATCGCTTTCGCTAATATAGCGAGCCTTATTATGTAGCTAAAGGAGCTTGTAAAGGTAATAAAGCTATAGCTAGAAGGAAGGATTATTAATATTGTATATAGTAGTAGCTACGCCTATACTAATAGACCTATCCTTGTGCCTAAAGAGTCGTTTATCTATTATACGTATAACGTCTTATAGCGTGTCTTTAGCTATATATAGGCTATTAATAGTAGTATAGTGTAAACCATAGTAGATAAGGTATATAACTACAAAGGCTTAAAGTATTATACCCTTATCCTTAGTATAGGCTTTTAGTACGTTCTAGGCTTTCTTAGATCGCTTAAGAAGGGCAAGAATATATAAGGCTCTCTATAAAGTATCCCTATAGTAGCGTATATATATAGCCTTCTTCTTTAGATTAGCCTAGTTACTAATATATAGCTAGAGTCTATAGCTATTACAAAGGACGTACTATACGTATAGTACAATAGTAGCTAGTCTTTTATAGACTATCCTTATTGTATTATACGTGTCTATTTATAGACTATTCTACCTCTTTAAATCGCTATTACAAAGTAGTCTAATAGCGTTAAGTAGGGTAGTTATAAGGATAGGGGCATCGGTATCTTTATCTTCGATATCGATAAGGCTAATAAAGAAACTTCTACTAGGAATATCTACTAAGAGATTAGCTATACGTTACCTAGTACGCGTTTCTAACTTATCTAATATAAAACTAAGGTCCGCCTATTAATCCAATATAGCCTAGACTTCTACTATTATCTCTACCTTAATTATAGATACGTATAACGCAATACGCTAGCGTAAGGATAGATTATATTCGCGATTAAAGAGGTAGAAGACTTTGCGCTATTCGGGATACGCCTAGCTATCTATAGTACTAAATAGTAGTCTACTATATATAATTGCTTTCGATATAGTATAGTCGATAGCGTTCTTCTTTTAGTATAGTATATAGGATAGTATAGACTACGTATTACGTATAGAAAGGTAATTGTTATTATTAAGGCTTAACTCTAGCTAGCGTAATTAATATAGCTAATAATCCTTATACTTTTCGAGATAGGCCTTCCCCTATAATAAGTATATAGTTAAAAGGATTCTATAGTAGTAGATATACTTAATAGTCGCGCCTTTGTTTAATATAATAATAGCTTTAAACTACGCGTTCGTTAGGTCTATAGAAGGTAGCATTATAGTACTACTAAAGCTAGATTTTTAAGGTAGAAATTCTAGTTTTAATTAAAGATAGTATGTCGAGTATTAATAATACTAGTATAATACTATACTACTAAAAAAAAGTAAGTAATATCTTTAGAAGAATCGCTTTCGATTAATATACTTTGTAGATTAATTAGGAAAGTAGTTATTAGTATTTCGATGTTATTATTACTTTACTTAGAATTCGAAATTTATCCTAGTAACTATATTGTCTAAGTAACTCCTAACTAGATCCTTACCTAGGAGTACTATTATATAGTATAATATACTAAACTATACTCTTCTAAGAGCTTATAGATAGGAATATAGTAGATATATATATTGAAAGCTATTAGGATAGTATTTAGCTATATCTACGAGTATTTACTTAATACTATTATATAGAGCTAACGTCTAAATCGTGCCTTAGGCATTACGATACTAACAATTGACGTCACTAATAGTCAATCTGTCACTTACGTAGGTATCGTCGTTATTGACGTTAGTGGCAACACCCCTAGTACGGACCCCGCCACTTCCAAAAAAAAAAACAGCACTGTACCTATACCACATAGATATACTCAATGTCTTATTGCTCCGTGGCTTACCGGTTTGTAGGACGTGACAGAGCTTGTCGTGTCACCAACGAATCTTGGTTAGCGTTTCGCTACTTTGTGATTGGCGCGCTCTGTGGGTCTGAACCAGTTGTCAGAGCATCAATTTTGAGGCAAGGCTGCATGCATAGCAGAGAAGATCCTTGCTTCACACAGTATGAGCATACGCCAGGCTTTGTAACCACAGAGCTGTTCCTCATAGGTCCTCATCCATCTCCTCAGCAGCTTCAAACCCCCCTCCAACTTCGCCTTCGTCGTCATCATCATCTTCCGGCTTGCCACTCTGTGCAGGGGGAGGTAGTTGTCCGCCGCCCTCCTTCAACGCCGCGATTTTGGCTTTAGTCATCTCGAAGACATACTGTCCCAAATGCTCAACGCCTGCCATCTCAGCAACATTCTGCACATTCACATCATCGACCAGCCTCTGTGTTGCACCGAACATCTCGTTTCCGACTAGCTCCAGCTTTGTCGACTTCCCAAAAAGTGGTTCAAATGCTTCACGGAGCTCGAGATTTGATTCAAAGACTTGTTTGCGACCGAGAACGTATAGGCCGAGGCGAGCACGAGACAGGGCGACAGTCAATCTCCTCAGATCGCGCAAGTATCCCGGAGACTTGGTACGCACGAGCGACAGGATCACGTAGTCGTTCTGTTCGCCTTGATACTTGTCCACTGTACCGACCCAGGCCGGCATCCCGAAGAGTCGATTGTTCTTGCAGCGGTGCGTAAGCACGTCTCGAATGAGTGCCCTTTGACCAGCATAAGCTGTCAGAATGGAGACCTGCTCTGCAGGATAGCCAAGAAGTCTCATGTACTGGTACAGAGCAACCGCATATTCCGCCTCGCCGAGGTTCTGAATGAAATGAGGTGTCGGCTCGCTTTCGCCTTGGCCCTTATAGTCATCCACGTCAACGAATTGATACTCGTATCGGAAGCCAGCATTGGCCTGCACGAACTTCGGTGCTGTGCAAGTGAAGGCCAGATTCGTGAGCGACGGGTATCGCCATTTGTACAGATTGGCTATGGAGGGTCGGGAACGGCCTTGAGCGTCGAGCTGAGTGTGAGGAACGCCAAGCCGGACCAGGCGTTGGAAGAGAGACTGCTCAAGATTGCAGTAGGACTTCAGAGCCGGATGCTGAATGACCGGACTGTTTTGCAAATGATCACCGACGAGCACGACACGTTTGAGCGGGTTCTCGCGTTCGGGAGACTTTTCATCCTTGGCAACAGGGATTTGCAACACAAAAGGGATGAAGTTCTCAATTTCGGTGATTTGGGCTGCTTCTTCCATAATGACATTGTCGTACTTGAACCCAAGCTGCGCAATCTCTTGGAAGCGAATGGCCGCGTGGGTCGATGTCATGGCAATTATACGAGCTTCTTTGACGAGTAGGTAATTGCTCTTTTGCCGTTGTGCTCGAAGAATCTCAAAGGGTCGGATGTCTGCCAGCTCAGAGAACATGCGATTGATGTGTCTTTCGCAGCCCTTGGCGATATCCATGACATGCTCTTTCTGCCTGTCTGGAGGGAACAATGGCTGCGGCGCATCGGCGAAGAAGCTGTGGAAAGGGAAAGCAGATACGACCGCCTCAGCTGTGGTTCCTTCTGAGCTGACGAGATCCCAAAAGCGCTTCCACAATGGCTGGACCCACACTTGATTGAAGTACTCTGCTGTCTCGCAACTATTTCCGTGCGCACCTGGAGCTCGTATTGTGGCTGCCAGTCTTTGTACCTCTGCCAGAAATTGAGTACCTCGTTCAAGGAAAGACTCTACGCGGCCAACTTTGCTAAAGCTCAACTCGGTCGTTAGTCCGTCTTCGCCGTGTCCAAGTCGTAACAAGTGTCGCTCATCAATGTCAAGCGCAGTAATCTTCTGGAACAGCTGATTCAGAGCTTGGTTAGAGTGGGCCACAAGTAGCGTCCGCTGGTGAGGGAAGTTATGGTAGATGTTGCTGATGATCTGCGTTGCAACATCGGTTTTGCCAGTTCCGGGCGGGCCAACTACCACGGTCAAGCCCGGCTGGGTGCCTGATGTGATGGCATCGATCTGGGTCGGCGTGAAGCGAACAGCATTGGTCTTTGGTGCGTCTGTTGGGTACGGTCCGTTGTTAGTAGGGGCGTAAGTGGATACTCTGAAAGTTTCTGCTGAAGGCGCCGGTTCTGGGCCATCGGGTTGATCGTGTCTCCTCTTCTTTCCTTTCTTCGGCGGCGCTATTGTAGGTGCTGCCCCAGTCGTCTCGAGCACATATGGCGGAGGAGGAATGGCATTCAGCTTTGGGTCAGGCTCGACTGTCTTACCAGGAAGCGACTCAATCAGATGCTGCCAGTCTAAGAATGTGTCCCGATAGTCAATGTTGTTCAGTTTATTCGGTAAACGCTTGTACATCGCTGATGATGGATCTCCCGTGCCCAGAAAAACTTCCTCAAACCATCCTGGAAGTGGCGTTTCGGATAACGCGAGTTGCTTAATGCTTTCGAGCACTGGTCGGAAGTTGTTTTCTCGTGACCGTCGCCGTGTGATCAGATTGATGCTCTCATAAGTGTCGCCCTTTCCAGCTTCTTCCCGATCTTTGTCGGCCTTGTATGCGAGAGCGTCAAGACGCAGAAGAAGTCGTCGTTGGCGCGGTCTCGATACGTCATCAATGTGATCTTGCTGATCTTGGTTGAATCGAAGGGGTTTTCCGTTCTCGTCAAGCACGCCGATGACTTCAGCACAACGAATGGTCTTGAGTCCCAACTTCTCCATATGCGACTGTTCGCTGGCCGCGCCATTGGTAAGCTTCATAGCGGAATCCTCTGGATGAAGGGCGAGCAGGAAGACGGTATCGTCAGGCCGAAGGCTCTCCCACTCCCGACGCAGACCTGGCTGCAACCTACTCACATCGAGAATTATTTCGACCTTGACCTCGGCAAGCACAGTCTCGCCCACCCTTGGCGGCACGGTCTCGACGATTGCAGGCTTTGCTATGGGAATGGCCATGCGCGAAAAGCCGTCAAATCTCGTTTGACCACCCCCGCGTCTCGGCTGGACTTTGTTGACAGTATCCTCGATGTGCTTGCGGATGCTGTAGAAGGCTTCTTGGCGGTAGAGGATGAAAGATCTCCACAGGAAGTCACCGACGCTCAGATACTGCAAGTTGAGCTTCGGGATGGGCAGTGGCTGACCAGGAGTATGCTCTTCGGTGCGCATCATGCTTTTGTCGTAAAGCACATCCTCGGTCGGCAGTATTCGGAGCGATCGCATTTCTTCTGCGTAGTGCAACCGTTTCGCGATCACCGAAACAAGTGATTCCACGACGAAAGCACGATCACGCACCAACAACGTCTTTTCTGGGTACTCGCTCGTTCTCATGCCAAGTTCTTGACTTAGCTGAAGCAGCTCGGCGTCGGTCAAATCTGCCAGGTGGCCTTCGAGATGGCCTCGCTGACCAAGAGCGGCAAAATTGGTCAAGATCAGTATCTTCAACTTTTCTGGTTGCAGTTTCATGGCGACCTTTTGCAATCTTGAGATGCTGGCATTTTGCGCTTCATCATGCTGCTTTCTGCTGAGCTGACGCCCAGTGTAGTCGTCCAGGGGAAAGTTGGTATAGTGGTGGAGAAGCTTATACATATCTCGTATGCGCTCTTCGTCGTGATACATGGGCGACAGGAGTATGGCCGGGAGCAGATTCAAGTCTCGCAGCAATGTGTTCACGTATCTTCGAGTCGGTAGCTGTGATTGGAGATGGCAGAGGAGTTCCAGAAGTCTTTCACAGTACGAAACATTGTCCTTTTCCTTCTCCTTGTCATCTTCATAGAGCTTGTCGAAGCAGTGCAGGACGAGTGTGTGTAGCCAATTCCGCTCCAAGCGCAGTCTCGCCTGCGTCGCGGCATCTGCATGGTCGAACTTCTTGCCCACCGCTCTCCACGCCTTTTGCAACTGCGTATTCTTGGCAAGCAGTGTCTCTCGTGTCGCATCATCATGAAGATTATGCCATATGCCTATGGAGACCAGCGGAGCGCATTCCTTGCGCACTATGCCATGGTCGAGAGACTGGTATGCAGCTAGGAGGAATGCGAGCAGGTACTCTCTGAGATGCGTGGCAAGGCTTTGATCTATACTCAAGTGCACGACTCTTCGAAAGAAGTCTGCAAATTCGTCGGGCGTGTTGGCGAAGAATGACCAGACTGGAAGGTGCTCTTGTCGTTTGGTGTTGACAAGCAGCACAAGTAGGAGAAGGTAGTGATTGGATGGCTCATGGCTAGAAGCATAGCCAGGCCACAGATATCGCTCTAGAGCTTGCAGCTGTTCCAGCAACAGCAGAGAGAATGAGGAAAATTGCTCGTCCTCCACGAGCTTCCAGAGCTCCGCGACCGTGTGAGGGAGGACTTTGGGCGGATTCGGCGATGCAAGCCACGTCGAGCGGGCGATTCGTGCGATTTCGTGGTCGCCGGTCAGGTCGTTGATTGATGGGCGTGGGTGTGGGCTTGGGCGTGGGCGTGGGCGTGGTCGCGACATGCTGATTCCGACGGTGCCTTCGTTTTCGTCCTCACATCAGCTGACCGGCATGGAGTGTTCTACTATTCCTGAGTCGCGACTTCCAAAACTTCCTGCAACTCATGTCTAATGTCGCACTAGCACGAACCGCTCGCCGTTGACTCCGCACCAATGAGAAGCGAAGCAAAGCGTGCCCAGGCATCAACGACGACCGACAATCCCACCACCACTACCGCTACCACTACCCACACCCACACACAATGGCGTCGCAGGAGAGCCCACGACCACCATCAGTACAGACGCTCACTGAAGGCCCAGAGCTTGGCCGGACCGGACGACCCAACGTCCAGGCCAGACGGCTCGTGGGCGACTATCCGGTACATCGCACCTGCTCACACCTCAGCTGCCAGCCAGCCCATACTGACACTTCCCTCCTAGCTCATCGACTCCGATCCACACTTCACACGCGTCGTGAAATATGCACGATCCTCAGACTACCTCGCCGCCGTCGGAACTGCCGCAATCTCTCCTGCTCTCATGCTGTGGTGGGAGCGCATCTCCCCCTCAGAAGTCGGTCGCGGAGGATTTGCCCAGATTATGCGGCTGTCAGGTGCCATCGGAGCGACGGCCGGCTTCCTTATGCTCTACTCACGATCGATCAACCGATTCTACGGCTTCAGCGAGAACAGACGCGAGATTGAGATGGACATGCGAGAAATGACGGACAAAGTGAAGAGAGGAGAGCCGCTGTATGGCAAGACCACGTTGACCGAGTACATGCAAGGAGCTTCCGCGAGACAGAGCAGGTATTCGGGTGTTTTTCTGCATGTCATGCCTTGGTTCAACTTTGCGAACCATGACCAGCACGGTGTGGATACTGCGAAATACTACCAGAATGCGGAGAGGGAGTTGGAGGCTGAGAGGGCGGGGAAATGAGGTGAGCAGAAGCTGTGACAGGCGCGAGTACCGGGAAAAACGCCAACAAGACGGTGGTCATAGGCCAAAGGCAAGGCTGCGGAGTCGAGAAGGTCCGGCCAAGGCCCTTTTCCTCCGCACCACGTCACCAAATGCAGCGAAGATCCTGTGTACATTGCCAAATGGGGAGAAACAGAAATGATAACCATACAATTGATCGCACTCCCTGCTGGATGAGGCGGTAGGCCACGCCATTGAACAGCTTACAGCAAGCGTAGCATGCATCTCGGCCACGGCGAGAAGCCTTCTGGTCAGTACCGCAAGATTCCGCCTGTCTTGCACAGCTTGTTTGCCTAGGCCAGCGTCCTGCACGTCCCATATCATGCACTGCTTTCCGAACCCAATACCATGGAATGAGGTACGCATGCCGTCGTACAGCCTTTCCGCCCCAAAGAACTTCAAGCTTCTCCAAATATCACTGCGCTGATTCCTTCAACTCTTCATCTTCCGGCAGCTTCTTGTTCCGCATATGACCAGGATACCATGCCAGTCAAGGCACGTTACTTTGCCGGCGCCACGCTATCAAGAACACCCATTAGCGTCAAACAAAAGTCGCCCAGAATCAATTGTTAGGAGAAGCGTACTGCCTAGTAAGCAGCACTGGTCAATATATTCCACAAACTTGCAGACCGGTCCGTGGTACGATCATCTAGCACTTATCACATTAGAGTACTCCCCGAACTGCGAATGACACAGCCTGCAATAGCGTGAAGACAGCAGGCTGTGGTTTGCATAATCTCAGCCATGTTCTCATCTTTGGACTTGCCGGAATCATTTCGTGGATCGTTCAGACAATACAAGTCCACAGAAGAGTCGCCACGCTGTCATATGAATCATCTTGATTTGACCTCGAACACGCAACAAACAAGCACATCTCACAGGCAGCGGGCCATACCTGTTGTTTCATAGAACGGCGCCGCCGCCGCAGCTCAAACATTCGCCATTGCCGAGCTCCTCGAAGAGTCCAAATCATACTCGCCAGCCAATCTCTCCGTCGTCAAACTTCACCGCGTCCGAAGGCTCAATAGTACTACTGTCAGGCCCATAATTGCCGGCTCAAAGCAGCTCTGCCAGCTGAGGCGTCCCAAGAACGACTTGGACGAGATTAAGGCCTTCCCATGTTCTGATCAAATCTCGAGCGCCATATCTCCCTTCGGTATCGAGACATACTCCATTGAGTGGCTCCACCCAACCACTATAGATATTACTTTTGCGGACCTCGTCTATTGTAGCACCTAGATATCGGAGTCTCGCGCGTCGAAGCAAGCCGCACTCGAAATTCGCTTCATTCAAAATGACACCGCCAGGCAGTGTAACAATAGGACAGTCAAAGACGGACAGACAATCGAACTTGGTCTCAATGACGGAAACCTACTGGGTGACATTGCATTGCGAGTTGGTATCACACTTGGCGAGATCGTGAACACTTGTGTGGAGCAGGTTGGGAAGAATTGGAATAGGAAGAAGGCTTACGATGACTGCCTATACAGTGAGTATTGGCCAGGCGGTAGAGGACTTTTGAAATCGGAGGTGCGACGTATGAGCAGAAACGTTATGTAACTTGAGGACGCTGGCAGAGCGCAGAAGATTGTTCCAACTCCGCCCTGCCAGCGACAGGACTGGGCGTTGCCAGCGACGGGAAGTCTTGAGAAGAAATGAGATAGACCGAGACTTGACAAGGAGAACTCACAGAGATATCTGCCCTCCGCGCGACTAGTAAGGAGTAGTATGCATAATAGCGGACGTAGTAGTACGGCGCGGACTTTTGACTATACCGACGCCGTACGTACTACTCTACTATATAAAGAAGTCTAACTAGTTAGTACGTTACTATACTAGTGTTTCTAAGTAGTTAGTACGCTACTATACTAGTATCTTAAACTAGCTATATTATAAGCTAGTAATAGAGTATATAAGAAACAAAAGAAAAGTAAGAAGATTTTTAATTTTTTTTCTAACTCGCTATATTTCCGCTATCTATATTATCGTATCTTTAGCTAGCTAGCTAACTAGTTTCGTAACTAGTAATAGATAGGAATATTACTAGAGTTATACTATACTATATATAGGTAGGTAAATCTTTATTACTATACTATTCTAACTACTAGACAAGTAGCGATCTCTAGTGTTTTCCTTAGGAGGGAAAAAGCCCTTTACTCTACCTTCCTAACTTCCTTAAAGTCCCTACCGGTTTTGTACGATATTAAAAATCTCTACGTTCCTTTATACTATTAGGGATACTAAGCCCTACCCTTAGTTATACTAGTCTTTTAAACATTAAGAGGTTCCCTATGTCTCTATCGCCTTAACTAGATTATATCTACCTCCTCTAGTTTAATATCCTTTTCTTTAACTTGTTCCTTTATAGCTTTAAACTAGGTAGGAGGGATATCTAGTTTAGGGAATAGGGTAGTACCCCTATCCCTTTCCTTCCCTTCCTCCCTTCCCTCTTAATATAGGTCTTTATTATTCCTCCTACTTTCTAGTTAACTTCTATATTAGCTCTCTACTAACTATAAACTATCCCTACCCTTACTTAGTATCTAGTTACGTAATCTATATTACTAGAAATTCGACTCCCTACGTTAGCTTCTATACTTAGGTATTCTTTATAGGCTACCTTATATATAGTATAACAAGTAGTTTATGTTAGATACCTAGCCTTTAGAACTAATGTTATTAGTGTCCCTATAGGAGCTAGAGCCTAGGGGGTAAGTCTAGGGCTATACTCCCCTAGGGGCTATAGGCTATAGGGTTTACTAAGTGCTTTAAGTTTATCCTCTATATATCCTCCTCCTTCTAGTAATCTTTAAAACCTCCTCTTTAGTTATTCCTCCCTTCTCTTTAGGGCAATTAGTCTTAAGTTACTACTCTAGTTCCTTATCCCTAGGGTAGATTCCCTCCCTAGAAAGGTTAGCCTATCGACTCGGTATTAGTTCTTATAATAGTTGTAGCTACGCTAGGCTCGATAGGTAGCCGAATAGTTTTCTAAATAGCTAGTCGCCTTAGAGCTAGACTCCTTTTACTTAGGCGCCTACTCTTAGGATCGCTCTAGGTAGGAGAGATTTAGCTCTATCGACGACGACGATAACGTCGTCGCCTCTAGGTTCGTAGCTAGTACCGCGTATAGGTACTCTCCTTCGCTAGCTACTATACTATATATATAAAGGTATCTTAGACTAATAGGTCTAACTAGTTATTAAGCTAGTTAAAAAATAGAGAATTACGGCCCTATAGCTATAGTAGTAATAAGCTAGAAAGCTAGCTATTTAACAAACTAGTTAGATAAAGAGGCTAGTATTAGTAGAGTTAGTATAGAACTTATATTACTCTAAGACTAGTTAGTAAACTAGTTAGTAAACTAGAAAGTATATACTTACTAGTATAGTCTAGCCTATCTATAGCGATATTGTATATAGCGATATCTGTATTATACCGATAATATCTCTTACTAATAACCAATATTGGTACGTGTAACGATATACCGGATAACGATAGCTAGTTACTAATAGTAGGGGTTAGTTTAGCTAGGTATCGGTATAGAATTAATAACTAAGCCTACATTTAGGTCTATATTTGGCTAGTTACTATAGAATCTATAGAGGTCTTTAGCCTCTACTATTTTAGTAGTAATAACGGATTTTAGACGACTTGATAGTATAAGAGAGGGTATAGAAGAGTGTATAGATAGACTAAATTTAGTATCGTTGTTCGCTTGCATTACTACCCTAAACTCGATACCTCTTAACAATAGCGCTACGTATAGTATATACGATAGAATAGAAGCTTCTTGTCTATAAGAAGAAGGCTAATAACCCTCTTATAGATTAGAAGTCGTTATATATATAGTTTAATACTAAGGTATGTCCTAGCGGCTCTATTAAGTAGAATAGTATTTCCGACTTCTTATCCCCTAAATACCGCTATCTAGACACTTAGGTAATAGTCTAACCTACCTCTAAGAAGGCTCGTAAAGAGCATTATCTAAGCCTAGAAATGAAGTTGTATAGGTAGATTGTCGATAAGCAAGGAAGGACGACTATAACCGGCGATTTGATTAGATAGTAAGCGATTAAGTTTTAGCGCTATAATCCTAAGTTTGTAGGCCTAGATATACCGAAATGGAGTAATGGATAGATCGTAGGGTTTAAGGGTCGTTATAGTATTAAGGAGCGTGTTTAGTATAGCGAGGCTAGCTCTATAGACCTTAGTATAGTAGAAGAAGATATAGTAAGTAGTATTTCTTTGAAGTAGATTGCGCCTATATAGGGTAGGTACGGAGGCTTAGCTATAGCGATAGCGCGGCTCGGGCTTCGCCTTATTCTAAGCGTATAATTAGAAGTACTAGATCTTATGTATCCCGCGCTTGTAACTACTAAGACTAACCCTTATAACGTTTTCTATATAGGCTAAAATCCTTAAAGAATTAGCTAAATACGACGATATCGATAAATACAACGTCGACGAGACCTCTAAGTTCTAGCGAATAGTACTAGATCGTAGTCTTAGTATAGAAGTAGTATCTAGCGTTAAGAAAGACAAGGTACGGGTTACATTAGCGCTATGTTGTAATGCGATAGGCGGAAGAAGGCTTATTCTATAGATTATTAGAAAGTTAGCTAATCCTCGCTACTTTTAACGAATTCGTATCTCTCTAAACGACTTAGGCATTGTCTATCGATATAACAAGAAGAGCTAGATAAATACTATCATATTTAAGGAATATCTACTATAGTTTAATAGTTAAATGCGTAAGCTAAGCATTCTAGTAATAGACAACTTCGTACCGTACGAATACGCCTATCGAGAACTAATCGCTACGAACGCCTCTAAGAATACTAAATGCCTCTTCCTACCTCCGAATACGACCTCTAAGACTTAACCGCTCGATTAAGGCATTATTGCCTCCTACAAAGTACACTATCGATAGTACTAGCTCGAATATATATATAATAAGCTTAACGTAGGTAGAGATCCGGTTAAAACGATAGATTTAATAAAAGCTATTCGACTAATAATCCGGGCTTAGTATGCGGTAAAGATTAATACTATAGCGTACTACTAGCTTTATAGTAGCCTTCTTAGAAAGCATAAAGGACTATTAACTCTTACTAAGTTTAAAGTAGCAAATAGCATCTCTAAGCAACTACTAAAGGAAGCCGCTTAGCGAGAGATTAAGTCTCGAATATAGCTCTAAATAAACATCCTTAAAGCAAGAGGTCTTATTAGTAAGCCTATGAACGTTACTACGTTTATTGAGCCGCCTAGTAAGGTAGTCTATAACTTTATTAATAAAGAGATAGAAGAAGAAGCTTTCCAAGCCTATTTGGACCTCTATACTACCGCTCCTAATAATAATATTAAAGATAATGCGGACATTGAAGAGCTAGAAGTTAAGGTTATCTCTATATAAGAAGTATTATCTATACTATCTAAATTGAGATTATATAAAGAACAATACTCTAACTATAATTAATAATAGATACTAGACTCCTACAAGCACGAGACACTAATTAGACAACGCTATTAATCTATACTCAAATAGGGCTCTATACTATCCTATTTTGAAGCTAGATAGACAAGATTAGTATACCTTACTATCGCTCTAACCCTATCTTTTTACCCTATCTCTTAACTATCTTCTTACTTAGCTTGGTCTTAGTAGCAATCTATACTTAGTATACCGATATCCTTACTATAACGATATTATACACTATATACGGACGTATCGCTATAAGTAGGCTAGACTATATATTTATTATAGAGTAACTCGAAGTCGTTACTCTCGTTAACGAGCCTATAGGCGTACTTAAGGTTACGCTACGAGCTAGTTAGCTAGCTAGTTATCTAACTAGTATTAGATTAGCTACCTTACTACTAGTAAGGATAGGAAAGGCGGAATAGGCATAGGCCCTAAGGTTAAGGAGGAGAGGATTAGTATCGCTATAGACTAGTTAGTAAGCTAGTTAGAAAGTAAGATTAATAGCTAGTTATATATTATTCTTACTAAACTTCTTATATAGATCTAAGTAAACTATATAATTATTGTAAATTCGTACATTACTATACTATTCTACCTATTAGACAAGTAGCTATCTCTATTTGTCTTTAAAAGTGAAAGCCCTTAGCCTAGGGCCTTTAGTATAAAACTCTTTATCTCCTTCCTATTATATAGGATTCTATCCCTACCTTTTATGTCTAGTTAGGCTATAGGATATAGAGAGGATCTCTATAGCTTCTTCCTCTTACTAGGCTCCTATTTCCTTCTTCCTATTCTCTTCCTTCTCTAGTTCCTCCTTTATAAGGGAGAACTACTCTAGTAGCCCCTCCTAAATTATCTATCTAGTTGCTTTGTTTAGGCCTTTCTTAGTCTAGGTAATCTCTTACTATAATAATCCTATCCTTTAGAGAAGTTAATTCCTCATCCCTTATCCCTATAGATAGAAAAGTATTATATATTTAGATATTTAGGCTCTATATCTATATATATACTATAGTATCTTATCTAGAACTCTCCTCCTTATAAGGTATACATTTAGGCTAATGTGTTTAGTCCTAATTAGAATTACTATTATACTCTACTTCCTAGACTATCTTTAGTATAGTTCCTTATCTCTTAATTCTTCTTACTAGGCTATAGGGAGTTACTAGCCTTACTAGGATAATTGTCTTCTCCTAACTTAGTTGTCCTACTAGGTATTCTACTTCTAGTATATCTACTATAATTTAGGCATTGTTCCTCCCTACTAGATATAGTGCCTAGTTTATATATTAACTAGTACTACAATCTTCCTCTATCTTATCTTTAGATCTTATATCTAGGCTAGGCCTCTTCCCCTTCTATATTCCCTTTAGATCTTCTTATATCGCTCTTAAATATATTTAGTAGTAGGTTTATTATCTATCTTAATAGATTGTTGCCTTATTATCTCTTATATATATAGATAGACAAGAGGGAACTATATTTCCCTTTAGAGGACTCCTCCTACTATACTCTTATATACTCCTATAATATACCTACATACCTAGTCATAGATCCTCTCTAGTAGTAGGGTAGTTCCCTTTCTAAATCTAGGTAGTCCTTCTAGTATTATCTAGACTTGAGCCCTATATATTATTATAGGCCTTACTATAGCTATATATAAGTACCTTACCTTCTAGAAGGATACTTCCTATATAGGTTTATATAGCCTCTAGAGTAAGTATATCTAGGATATATCTTTCTCTACTACTTTCCTAATATATAGGCCCTATTATAGCTTAGAATTAACCTATACTCCTAGTAGTCTAAGGGATAGAGCTAGTCTATCCTTAAATCCTAGTATATTAACTATAGCCTATAGATTATATCTTGTTCTACTCCTAGTAAAGTAGATTAGTTAGTACTTCTATAGTACGAAGGTAGTCCTATACTTAGCTATAAGGACCTCGATAAGGTAAGGTCTCTTACTAAGCCCTAAGTATACTAAGTAGTATACGCTAAGCATATACGTAGGATATATAACTCGTATAGCCTTTTACCTAGCGCGCTCTATAATCCTTTTAGGAGGCACTTGTTAGCTCTACTATCTACTAAGCTATCGGTTAGGTAGGTATTCTATACGTTACTATATACCTAGCCCCTAATAGTTCTAATAAATCTATCCCTATAGTAGTCTATAGAACATTGCATAATAAGCGTAAGTAAGCCAACTATGTTAGGTAGTAATACTATAGTACCTATAGACAATAATTGTCCCTAAGGGGATAAAGAACGTTAGGCTTTAATTAGCGAGTAGTAGGCTACGCTAAATAAGCGAATCGCGTACTTAAGGGCTAAGTAGAAGCTACTTAAATAAGAAGTCTAAGCCTAGGAGCTAGAGCGTAAAAATGCTTAGCTATAGATATAGCGCGACGTAGGCTTAGCGCTAGTAGATACTAGGCGTAGTATAAGCGTCGAGTAGTCTAATCGCCTAGTACTACTAGAGTCTAACTAGGATACTAGTAATTCTAAGGATAGGTCTATAGAGAGTATCTATAGGACCCTATTCTCTTAGCTTAGTCTTAGTATTATACTATTACATAGATATAGCAAGGCGCCTACGCTAAGCGTATTAGACGCGGTTCCGGGTTATAGATATTACGATAGGCAAGCCTAGACTAAAGGAGCTAAAACCCTTTAGAGATAATAGTATTAAAGAGGCAAGGAGGTTCTTAAGGGAACTAGCCTTAATCTTTGCTTTATTAGGAAATACGTATTGTACTAACTATAGCAAGACGCTATATAGGGTTATATACCTTATAGGCGATATATATAAGAAGTAGTATAATAACTACGATCTCGAAGACTAAGGTAGTTATACCTATAAAGACTTTAAGGATTTCTACGTTAATTGTATAGGGAATCCTATAAATCGTATACTAGACGTAATCCTCGAGTATAAGGCTATACGTTAGCGTAAGAACTAGATAGTTTAGAACTTTGTCCTCGAACTCGTAGTACTAGAGGATTAGCTAAGCGATTATACCGAGGTATAGTATATATACTACCTACTCGCAAAGTTATAGCCTATACTATATAGTACTATTAACAATAGGGGGTTGAAGATGGCAGCGAACAATTAGAGACGAAGGGAAAACAGTTAGGAAGGGAGGGAGGACGAATGGAAAGCACTGTACGCTAGGGCAGAGGAGGTGCTAAAGGTAGAAGATAGGAAAACCCCTAAGAGGGTATATAAGATAATGATCTTAGAACTCCTTAGAGGACTAAAAGCAATCCATAACTAGGCAAGCTACATAATTACGAAGGTAGCTAATATAGCCGTAGCAAAGATTACAAAGAAACAATAAGAGACAAGCCCAAACTACCGTACCTAGGTAGTAGTAGCTAGTTAGGAGGCGCCAAAACCCCCGAGGACGGTAGTCAGAGTCTACATTACGGACCTATAGGAGCAAAAAGAAATCTAAGGACTCTTAGGGAAAGAGATTGTAGAAAGAATTGTAGTTAAGGAGGTTATTAGGGCTAGGAACGAAGGGAAAGGGGTAATCAAGCTATTTATAGCCTAGGAGTAGGACAAAAAGAAGCTAGAAACACAAAAAGAATAGATAACCAAGATAGGGAAAACCGTAAAGGTCTCTTAATAGCAGTTCATAATTATAGCCTATAGCATAATAAGGAGCTTCAAGGAAGAATAGGATATCGGAAACCTATAGAGATAAAACCAAGCTACATACCTAGGCCTAAAGATCACAAAGGTAGCATAGATTAAAAGGAAAATCGAAGAGACTAAGAAGTAGTCCTCCCTAATTATCTAGATAGGGAGTATAGAGCAAGCTAACATAGTACTAGACTAAGGGCTATTCTAGGACTTTAAAAGATTAGAAACAGAGGTACATAGAAGCAACTATAGGATAATGTAGTACTTCAAATGTTAGTACTATAGACACTTAGTAGCCAAGTACATAAAGACAACTAATACCTACTCCTATTATATAGGGGACTACTAGGTTAAAGAATGCAAAGCATATAAAGGGGAAGCAAGATGTGCATGCTATACTAAAAGACACCCCTCTTAGGCAAAGGAATGCCTAGTAAGAATGTAGGCAGCTAGGAAGGCAAAGGAAGCTAGAGTCAATATACTAACAAGATACACAACAAGCTAGGATAGCTAGGCGTAGAGGCAACCTAGCTAGGTACTACAAAAGAGGTCAAGATAGGATAATGGGTTTACATTTAGGGCCTTACTAGTACTAGAGAGCTACTAG